>JABUQX010118924.1:0-36856 GCA_015478945.1 Trachelipus rathkii | reverse complement strand
CACATACGCCTACCCCATAGGGACCGAAACTTACGCATCACCACCGTATACCTACAACACACAAAACACACATACCCTCAGGACTACCAATTACACCCACCTCGATACATCCTTTATTTACCTCAAGCCCGGTAGCTCACATCCTTCACACCCTTACACCACACACGCACCATACACGACAGTTATAATATATCCTATACTAAGTATATACTATATATACTATATATATATAATACTTATATATTATATATGATATATATATATATATATACTATATACTATATATATATAGATAATATGTCGAGCCCAGTATATATATATATACGACATATATATATATATATATATTAAAACCTAAGCTACTACTAACGTAACTATATATATATATATCTACTAGGTATATATACTATATATATATATATTATAATATATAATATCCATAATTATATATTATATATACGATATGGTATATACTATACTAATTCCTATATACTACCGATATCTATATACCACATATATATATATTTATATATACACCTTTATTACTTAAAATAAAAATGAGTCATGTATCACGGGAACCGGTATCAGGAGGATGCCTGCTCTCTGGCCGGGATAAAGCTACCCATCAGCGATAATTCCACAATGATGAGTCCGCCAGTACTGAAGGCCATGGTAGTCTACACTCTAAAACCAGGATACAAAAGCCTGCCACCCAATAACGACCCTTAAACTTAGATCTCTCCAGTTTCACAGAAGTTATACCAATATAAATAGATTTGAAAAAGGCTAGGGAAAATCAAGGGCAAAGGAAAGAAAAAAAAATCCAGAGTGTCCAGAGTGCTGATATATAATCATTTTATTTACTACAATTGTCGAAATTTTATTTTAAAAATCATTAAACAATTAATACCTTAAATGCAAGATAAATCAGTCAACCAATCAATAGAGCCCGTGTTACTAACACCTAAGGATTAAGAACGCTGCTTTGGTTTTTACTGCCTTACCTGCTTTAACTCATGTTGTTACTGTCCTTTAACTCATTCGTTTTACTGCTTTAACTCACCTATTTATTTGCGTTTTATACCCTTTAAAGCAGTAAATCAGTAATCCAAAATAGAGGTGCTTACATTAGCAACAAGAGTTTAGTATTGCTTCTTTGTTTTACTGCTTTTACTGCTTTACCGACTCTATGTTTTACTAGCTTTAACTCACCATGTTTGTACTGCTTTAACTCATGATAGTTTATATAACATTACAATTAACCTTAAAGCAGTTAAAATCAGATGTAAATCAATAGAGGTGTACATAGCACCAAGGGTGATTAGTATGCTTTTGTTTTACTGGTTTTACTGCTTTAACTCATGTTACCTGCTTGAACTCATATGTTTTTACTGCTTTAACTCAACTATTTTATTAACATACATACCTCTTTTTAAAGCAGTAAATCATGTAAATCAAATAGAGCAGTTGATCTCCTAACACCAAGGGGGGATAGTATGCTTTTGTTTTACCTGCTTTACTGCTTTAACTCCAGATTTTTACTGCCTTTAACTCACTGTTGTACTGCTTAAACTCACTATGTTTACTGCTTACCTCTGGGTTTTACTGCTTGTTAACTCATGTTTTACTTGCTTCATTTAACCGGTTATGTTTTACTGCTGTAAACTATATGTTTTTGACTGCTTTACCTTCATATTATTAGTTAACATTATGGTTTTTTTTATTTTGTTTTAATACTTTCTATTTAATTATTATTTTTATTTATTTTTATTGATTTTTTTATCTATTTTTATTTTTGATTATTATACTTAGATGTTTATTTACTCATGCTTCCACACAATTATAACATCTTTAGAAACACACACAATTCAAACATTCTCCCTCCTATACACACATATCACTATGACACTTACATTTACCCATAGACACTTTACATACCACTTATACCCACCGCTGTCACCACACACAACAGCACACACACACACAACACACCACACACACACCACACACACCAACACTTACACTTAACACACACATTCACTGTGAGATGGAACCACTATTACATTACCCATTATAGGACACTTACATTTTACCACTTACACACCACACACACACACACTCACACACAGATTTACCTACACACGCAGATTTTAGCTTACCACTCACACAGAGTTTTACTTACACTCAAACACAGATTTACTGTCACACACACAGATTTACTTACACACACAGATTTACTTACACACACATGATTTACTTACACTCACACACAGATTTACTTACACAACACACACACCACAGCCGCACACACACCCTACACACAGCGGCACACTTCACTTACGACATTATTAAGCGTATAATTTATTAAAACATTTTATGTTTAATATAAACACGTACATTTATATTACTCTATTCAAAATATAACTAAAATTATTTTATAAGTTTTCTTAAAACTTTCATATAAAAAATATATCATTATCGTTGAACAAAGAATTTATTATAACTGTGAATACTTTTTGTTTATAATCTTACTCATAACTACAAGGTTTTAAATAACACTTTTACAAAATTTTATTCTTATTTATTAAAAACATATATGTTACGTACCTCTTAAAGCAGATAAATCAGTAAATCAGTAAAAGGTCAGGCCCCTAAAGGCACCCCCTCTACACCCAAGCCTATGCCACCGTTTTGTTCCATTGACTTATGCTTTACATCATCTTTAATCAGTAATAAGGTATAAAATAACAAAATAAGTTCTTCTCTGCTAACATAACATGATTTTTATTAAAATTTTCTAAGTTCTCTTCTTTCAAAATAACAATTATTCACTTACATTTCTATATTATTCGCTCGATGTTGACTAAAGAAGCTTTCAAAGTTTTTAAAGAATGTTTACGATTTTCTTTATTATTATTATTATTATTATCTATGTACATGTGGACAAATCCATCATCGAGAAACACAACCAGTCGGGCCCATTCCTTTTCAGACTTTGACTCCTTCCTCTGCTAAAATGCTGTTGAAAATTAACTACTTGTGTCAGGGCCTAATTTAGGGATAATCCCCTTTTTGGTGTTCGAGGCCCGGGGCGATTTAGCCTTAATTCCCAGGTCCAAATATAATTGTGAGACAAACATGAACCTTTTATACAGATTAAAATGTGGTTGCAATACTCGTAGGCCTTAAATTTAGGCCCTTTACCCAATTTAGGATACAGCCTTTTGTATCCTCCATGTCTGATTTAAGCCTCCAATACCAGGTCAAGGTAATTCCAGTATAGACAAGACTCATTGTCCTCTATTATTTATATTTGTATAAAATATATTCCAGAACTGATAACATTGCCTGGATCACGGTAAGATCCCTTTAAGCAGGTAGAAGGGAAATTTTTCCTTACGTTGATTGGTCCCGGTATAGTAATTCCTGCTATCTTATATGAACCTCGTACTGTGGATTGGTCGAGAAATTAGTTTTACTCGTCTTTTGAAAAAAATAAATTTTCTTTCTTTTAAAACTTGTATTTGAGCATGTGTGCTGCCATTTTGATTATCTTTTTAGGCACCCCGAATTGCCATGGCTCCCCAAACTCATACTCTTTTAGCGTTAAGCGGTGGCACAAGGTTATCGTTGACTCCTGTAATTAAAAGTGTTTCCTATTTTTACTTAAGTGTATATCATATTTATAAATACTAATACTTCATTGCAGGAATAATTCATTAATTTCACCTCAGAACTAGATAATAAATTTAATTCACTAGATTTATAGGAAAGATCACGTGAAGCAAAAACGCAAGAGCCTCCAGCAAAGCGCGACCCGGTGCGGAAACGACGCATGAACCCGCCGGCGTAATATTACTACGCGGTCGGGAAAATATGGAGCGTTGTATCTCAAGAGTGAGGGCATACATCTAGTTCGAGCGTTGACTATCTTTGGACACACGCCCACTTTCAGTATGTATAATTATTAGTTGGTACTGTATCAAGGGTATATTCCTTACGAACCTTCAGTGAACATGTGTTCAAGCGCACATTAGTTATTTTAAAGTCCCTGTGTATTATCAGTGTTTATTACAAACCAAGGGAGATATTCTCGGTGGTTGCCGAATGCATACAACATCTGATATAGAAGAGGTATGAGCTTACATACTTCGATGTAATTTTGAGGTATAATGATATGATACAAATACTGGAAATCCATAAAGAGAAATTACGGTTTGTCACAAATCGACGGGGGAATTTTATTATGCATGTACACGCCATGTGTGTATTTAATTAATTTAGTAATTAATAGTATAATTATGTAATAATATTTTAGATGAAACAACTTTTTTCATAATAACTTATACATAGAGAAGATTCAAACCGTAAAGACATACCTTGAAAAGGGAGGGAATTGGATAACTCTCTATACATTAACTCTACGTCGAATATAGGTGTACAGCTTTAGGGCATATAAAAACTTGTTTTGACATTCCTTAAAGTTAATAAGATCTTAAAGGCAAACCACAAAGAGGAACATGGCCAGCTTCACATCCGGGAGTATTTGGTTCTATTTCCCTCAAGGAACTTATAATCTTTAGGATAAATAAATACAAAAACTGTTTTCTACCCAAAACACAAAAATTGTTCTTTTCAAAACTAAATGTTTTTTCATAGAAAACTCTTACCAGTGAAAATGGTCATTATTCTATAAATAAAAATTAAAACATGACATGTAAGAAATAAAATGGATGGTTCATAATATAGGAAGCGGTATATTTGAAAATAAATACCAAAAAATGACTGAATGAAAGTTTACAACGGTGTATCATAAAGAAAATGTTTTCCGCGACCCGACCGGACGAGCTAATATTACCGCCCGCGGGTTTCATGCGTCGGTTCCGACCGGCGGTCGCGCGTTGCGGGCGCTCTTTGGCGGTTTTGCTTCACGTGATCTACTATAAATTTAGTTTTTTTTTATTATAATATCAATATTCTAGTTAAATTAATAATTATTCCTCAATGTAAGTATTATTATAAAATCATGAATTATCACATAAGTAAAATAAAACACTTTAATTACAGAGCAGATAACCTTTGTGCACCGCTTAACAGCTAAAATGACTTATGATTTTAAAATGAGTTGGGGTTTAAAAGATAAGTAATAAAACACACCTGCTCACATACAAGTTTAAAGAACAAGGTTAAGTTTTTCAAAAAAGACGATAAAATTAATTCTCGACCAATCACATACGAGGTCATATAGAGATAAGCATTACTCGGACCAATCACCAAGGAAGGAAAACATTTACCTTCTTACCTGACCTTAAAGGATCGTTACCGATCCAGGCATGTTTTCAGTTTAAAATATAGTTATAAAAAAATAATAATAATGTAACAGTATCTCCTTGCTATACTGGAATTACTGTTTGACCTGGTATTAGGCTTAAATAACCCCGGGGGATACAAAAGGGCTTATCCTAAATTTAGGCTTAAATTTAGGCCTAAACGCAGTCTATTGCACCACACATTTTACAGAAAGAGGTCAGTTTTGAAATATATTTTGACCTTGGACATTAGGCCCTAAATCGCCCCGGCCTACAAAAAAGGATTAGCCTTAAATATTAGGGCCTAAAGTAGTTATGTCAACACCCAATTTTACAGAGAGAGGTCAAGTTCGTGTACCTGTAAGGAGTGCGGGTTGTTGTGTTTTCTCGTGATGGATTGTTCAATGTACATAGATATTAATAATAAAATAATGAAAGAAAAGCCGAATTATTTAAAAAACTTTGAATATTTTGTTAAACATCGAGGCGAATAATATAAATGTAGTGAATAATTGTTATTTTAAATAAGAACTTAGCAAGGATTTAATAAAAATACATGTTATGTTAGCAGCGTAGAAACTTATTTTGTTATTTTGGGTAAACAAGTCGTAAAAATGATGTAAAGCAGTAAGTAAATGGAACAAAACGTGGCATAGCTTGCTGTAGAGGTAGAGCGGTGCTAGGGGCTGACCTTACTGATTACTGATTTTTATTGCTTAAGGTACGTAAAATATATGTTTATTAATAAAATTTTCATAAATTGTTTAGTTAAAAGTTATTTTAGAAACTTATCTACGTAAGTTTATTTATAAACAAAAAAGGTATTAACAGTTAATAATAAATTCTTTGTTCAAAGATTATTGATTGATTATTATAGAAGTTTTAAGAAACCTTTAAAATAATTTTATTAATTGAATGAGTAATTATAAATGTACGTGTTTAATTAAAACCATAAAATGTTTTAATAAAATTATTACGTTATATGTGTTAAGTGAGTGGGACAGTGTGTGTGGGTGTGTGTTGGCAGGGGGTGGGTTGTGTCAATGTGGAAGGAACATCCTGTGTGTTGAGGTAAGTAAATTGTGTGTGTAAAAGTAAATCTGTGTGGGTGTATTAAGTAAATCTGTAGTGTGAAAAGTGTAGGAGTAAAATGAAAACCTGTTGGAGGTTGAAAGTAAATCTGCGCGTGGTGTAAGTAAATCTGTGTGGAGTGTTATTGTGTGTGTGGAATGTGTGGTGTAAGTGTAAATTGTAAGTGTCTAGGGTAAATGTAAAGTCGTCCATAGGTGAATGGTTGTGTATAAGGTGTAATAGTGAATGCTGTGATAGTGTAAAGTGTCAGTAGCTGTGTGCTGTGTGTGTGTGTGTGTGTGACAGCGATGTGTATAAGTGTAAATGTAAGTGTCCTATGGCGTAAATGTAGAGTAGGTCATACGTGAATGTGTGTATAAGGTGTCACTTAGTGATGTGTGTGTTCTAAAAATAATAATAACAATAGGCATGAACTAAATAACATTTTTATTCACTAAGGAATAAAAATTAAAATAATAAAAAATAAAGTAATAAAAATAAATAAAAATAATTTAAATAAAATGAATTAAAAAGTATTAAACAAAAGAAAAAAAACACACATTATAATAAATATATGAGTTAAAGCAGTAAAACATATGAGGTTAAAGCAGTAAAGACATACGAAGGCTTAAAAGCAGTCAAAATGAGTTAAAGCCAGCTAAAACATTGAGTTAAAGCAGCTTAAAAACATATGGAGTTATAAGCAGTAAAAAAAAATGATTTAAAGCAATAAAGCATTGAAGTTATAAGGCAGTAAAGCAGTAAACCAATAAAGGGCATATACTATCCCTCCTTGCGTGTTAGGTTCACACCTCCTATTCCGATTTACTGAAATTAATCTGCCTTTAATGCGGTTATGTCAATGTTAATAAATATATGAGTTTAAGCAGTAAAAAACATATGAGTTTAAAAGCACGTACAAACATGATTAAAGCAGTAAAAAACAGTTTAAACAAAAAGCATACCTAATCCCCTTGGGTGCCTAGTAACACCTCTATTTGATTTACTGATTTACTGCTTTTAAGGTATGTAATGTAATAAATATAGAAGTTAAAGCAGTAAAACAGTGAGTTAAAGCAAGTAAAACATGAGTTTAAAGCAGTAAGCAGTTAAAACAAAAACCTTACTAACCCCTTGTTGCTATTTAACACCTCTAGTTTGATTTACTGATTTTACTGCTTTAAGGTATTAATGTTAATCAATATGTGAGTTAAAGCAGTAAAAAACAGTATGATGTTAAAGCAGGTAAAAACATTGATGTTTAAAGCAGTTGCAGTTAAAGCAGTAAAAACCAAAAGCACGCTAATCCATTAGGGCTGTTATGTAACACCTTCTATTGATTTACTGATTTACTTCTTTAAGGTATGTAATTTATAATGTTTTTAATTAAAAATTTCGATCCAGTTGTAGTAAAATAAAATCATTATATATCATCTTTTGTTCCCTCTTTTTTCTCCTTTCTCATTCCTCATTCTTTTTCATTATTTACATTGGCATAACTCTTAAATAGATTTCTAATTTTAATGTTATTGGTCGAGCCTTTTTACCATGGTTTTAAGAGTGAAACTACATAGGCCTCCTCAGGTAACCTCGACTTCATCAATCGTGAATTAGTCGCTGCATGGAGCTTTACCCCAAACCGCTCCTACTGGATACCGCTTCCCCCGATACCAATGGACCATTTTTATTTTAAGTAAAAGTCTAATATAATATATATATTAAATTATATATTAATATATATATTATATATATAGTATAGCTAGTATATATAAATAATATATTATATATATATTATGTATATATGTTGTGTGTGTGTGTTGGGTGACATTGTGTGTAGGTGTAAGCGCGTCCAGTAGGTGTGAGCTACGGACTGGTGCCGTATATGTATCCAAAGGAGTGGGTGCTCATGTGTCTAGGTAGGTGTGTTTGTGTGTGTAGGTGATAGTGTGAGCGGAAGTTCTGGTCTATGGGTTAGGCGTATGTGGTGTATAAGAAAGCCTAGCGTTATGTGTTGCAGCTGTGTGTATAAATAGCTAGTGGGTGTGCGTGTGTGCAATAAGTGTCATAAAGTTGTGTGTAGACGTGGGGTGGTAGGAG
Source organism: Trachelipus rathkii (assembly GCA_015478945.1). NCBI lineage: Eukaryota > Metazoa > Arthropoda > Malacostraca > Isopoda > Trachelipodidae > Trachelipus > Trachelipus rathkii. The sequence goes on along the minus strand of JABUQX010118924.1, from coordinate 28,379 downwards.
TGAGCTAGGCGTTCGGTGTATGGATCCATGCCAGGCGTCGGTAAGGTAGGGCGGGTGTGATATAGCGGCGGGTGTATGTGTCTCAGGCATGTGTGTGTGGGTGCAGATGTGAGTGTAAGTCTGCTCTTCCCGGGTGGTGTGAATATGTTTGTGTGCTTGTATAAGTAGCACCTAGCGGGCCAGATCGCGCTGGTAGGTGTGTGGTGTTGCCTGTGTCGTGTGTGTGTGTGGTATATAGTTAGTCCATACACGCGGGTGTACTGACGGTCGGCACTGACATGTGTGTTGTATGTGTGTGTGTATGTGGTAGTGTGTAAGTATGTTTATATGTATGAGTGTGTGTACCGATGGATTAGCGATTTTACTAATCCTCTCTCCGTTGTTATATATATATATATACTATATATATATATATATATATATATATACTATTATATATTATATATATTTATATATATATATTAATAGTAGTATATTAATATTTCTATACCTATGCATATTTATAATATATCTAAATATTATATACATTATATAATAATTATATATACGTATAGTATATATATTAATATATACTATATATATAATACTAAATTGCATGACTATATAAAATGCAATAATCGAGATGCCCGTTTCTAAAACTTTTAATATGGCAAATTTAGCGATTTCCCAAAAATTTGTGCGCTATGCCATAAAGGAATGGATTTATATATAAGTAAACATTTTGTTTTATATATTAAAGGGGCGCATTCAGACGTGAGACCCCAATGTAGTTAAGTCCTATATACCAGCTTCCTTAAGAGGCTACGGGTCGAGTTCCAGTTTGGTCAGTCTAGTGACTGGTATAGGTCACATTTTTAAATTCCACAACAAGTTCCTTCTGTTCATTCTTGTGCGGTGGATGATTCGCATCAGATAGGATAGATGTATGCGCAGCATGCGCATGATGCATATAATGTAAATGCGCCAAACGTCTTGCAAATATACAATGGGCTAAAAAAGTAGGATAAAATGACATGTGTGGACCATTGCCTTTTAAAGAAGGCCCATGGGTTCAGGAGATACCTGGTGAAACCTTCCCAGAAGAGTACCAAGAGGCAATCTATATATATCACTTATATATATATTCATATATACTATCATCTATATTATACTCACTAGTATCTATATATATAGTATATGATATATATATATATTATACTTATACTATATATATACTACTATATTATATATAAAGATATATTATATATATACTCATATACTATCTACTAATATATATATATATATAATAATATATATATATAGATAATAGATATAAATATTATTATATATATATAGAATAATAGATATATACTCGTATATATATATAATATAGTAATATATTTATATATATATATAAGTATATATACGTATATATATATATATATATATACATCATATATGATTATTAATATATATTATATAATATAGTACTATCATAATAAGTTACGCGACGCCCATGCTCACTACAAACGAGAACGACCACGCCGACCTAGTCAGAACGAAATGAAGCATACGAAGATCGACGCCATAACGACGAGAGCAAAGTCACCGCGATACGATATATATATATAATATATATATATATATATATATATATATATATATACTAATACTATAACTACTATATATATATATATACATCTCCATATATACTATATATAGTATATATTATATATAGTATAATATATATATATATATATATATATAGTGCAAAAGCGTTTAATTTTGAAAATAGATTATCAATGAAAACTTATGGGTATAGGGGATTGGTATGATACCCTCCTTGGACGAGCACAGACAGCATTAAAAGCCAAGTCACGGTTGAATGCGAATGGTATAGAGATACGCGTGAATGAAACGGGGTCGGTAGGAGGAAAGGCACTCGGGCTCATGACTGAGGACAGGGTGCGTGCTGTATAAGCGGTTCGACCAGTTGTAATGTTTCTATGGATGTATTCGTGGAATTAAAAATACATTCATGACGTCATATAGGAAAAACGAGGATGCGAAACACGAAAACAAAAAACACTATCACGCGCTTGGCTGCTTGGATGCGGGATGTCGACCGGGCTGCCTGCGCGGGATTACGGGCGCAGGTGTCGGCGGCAGCCTTGCGGTTAAGGACGAAAACGCGTTTGCAGTGTAAACATCCGAAGTAACGCCCCCCCACTTAAAGCCTTAATGGGGGAGGAGGGGGAAAAATCAGCAGAAAAATAAAATAAATCCAAATAGACAAAAAAAGAAAAAAAAAAAAAAAAGATACGGTGTTCTCGAAAATAATTTTAGGGGGACGCGGGGGGCAAAAGTTCAGGAGGGGGTTCATACGGATACGGCGGTTGCATCTCCAACATCCGGGCTTGGCACACCCCTTCTTCGAAGGAGAGTGCCAAAAATTACCCAGATAAGAGGGTGCCAAAAAAAAAGGACCATCAAATGGTATAGGAGTTCCTGGCTGGGCAGCTCTTGCGGCGGCACGGATCCCCGGTGTCCAAAATGTCCACTCGTATTTACTACGGCCTGAACAGTGTAAGAAAGATAATTGGAGGAAGATGAATGATCGGAGTGTAACAAACACTAAAAAATTGGAGAGTAAGAAAATCTTATTTTGGCAGATAAATCCAGAAACCAGGGTAAAACAAAATATTATCATCTTCCCGTTCCGCATACAAGGCAGCTTCATTATCGAGAGAAAAGTTTATATAATTATCTGCATCGAGAAATTAAGAAGTTTATGTGACACCTTTTCCTTAAAAAATAGTGATGTAAAGACATTTAAGTTCAGAACAGAGCCATCAACCTCAGTTATTAGCAGAAACGTTTTATAAAAATAAAAGAAGAAGTAAATGCAAAACGTACTTTAATGATTTATTGGCATGCGGCAATTAGTATGTATACCTCATATTGAGTTGGATATCGATAATTGAGCAATAACAACAGGCATAGAAAGGACGTCCAGAAAGTGGAATTACCAAGTTACTCTTAACGAGAGATGAAAAAGCCGCGAAAAATAGTCTCAGTAGTCCAGTCTTTATTCCCGCACTTCAGTGGGCCAAAAGGCTCTCAAGTATTTTGAGCACTGAGTTGAAGATGCACCCATAAGGGGAAAAATTCAATGGCTGCTGGGAGATAAAAAAATCAAGTTAGTATTATGATTTGAAATGGACTTGTACACCAGGTATAATTACAAAAGACCCAAATTATAAAGCTTTGAAAAGTCTTGAAGCGAAAGAAACATTTTCAAAAGTCAACTCAAGCTTGCCATTGAATGTCCTTAACATCATAAGAATGCAAATTCGGAAGGCTGCAGAGTGAAGGCAACACAGAACACTGATCTTTTCCTTTTATTATTATTAATTATTATTATATTATTATTATTATTATATTATTTATTATATTATTATTATTATTATTATTATAATTATTATTATTATTAGTTATATTGATCACCTTGTATGGATTAATTATTATATTTATGATTATTATTATCATATATATATTATATATCATATATATATAATATATATTAATATATATATATAGTAATATAATATATTACTATATAATATATATATAATATATATATATATATATATAATATATTATATATTAAATAAAATTAATATAGTAAATAATATATTATATAATATATATATGGCAAAATGGAGTGCCAGGTGTAGTTGGGCAGAAATATTTCTTTTTGCCCAATGGTTCCATGGCCCATTCTCGGCTCCCTCCAAAAACAAAGAGCAGAAGGTCTCTGGAGTCGATACTTTCGACCTTCCTTCCTCCCTCCTCGTCCTCCCCTCCTCCTCCCTTCCTCCTCCTGCCTCTCTTGTCTTCTCACCACACACACTCCACCTTCCTGCACACTTTATTTTTTTAGCAACTATGAAAAAATGGTTGGAATTTATTTATCATCAGAGAAAACTGTGGGTAGGGTTAGGCTGGAAACTAGCGGACACTACTGATTAGGTTGGCTCCATTAAGAATTTTCCGATTTGTTCTTATGAAAGATATCTCTTCTGAATTCTTATTTCTACTTTGCTGAAAACCATTTCACTTTTTCTAGGCCTATTCTCTTTATCTCCGCAGAAATTTGATCACACAGAGAACAAACCCTAATCTGTTTATTCTTACCGAGTCTATCTTTATTTTCATGCAAAGTTGGATGTTGTGAGCTTGTGCCTAACGAGGTTGTTTTGTCTTGTTTTATTAATTTTGAATTTTTACTAATTTTCTTCTATCTATGATTCGACTTTCCTGACAATCTACGAATAAATTAATCTGTGTTGTTTACAAACCTTTTAACTCTATTGATTTCCCTAAATTCTTAGATTTATTAACTCTCTAAACTTCAAAATTGAGTACATTTTTTCGTCTTCTTATTTCTCCGAAATTATTTTTTTGAATGATTTCAATTTTCACTACCACAAGTGATTTATCTCTCTCTCCTCTCTCTCTCTCTCTCTCTCTCTCTCTCTCTCTCTCTCTCTCTCTCTCTCTCTCTCTCTCTCTCTCTCTCTCTCCTCTCTCTCTCTCTCTCTCCTATACCCAAGGTCTCTATGCCATAACAATTAACAACCTTGTGCTATTTGATGGTGGAGACATCATACTTCTTACTATTCCTTATTGCTTTAGAGATTAACCCAACGAACAGAACGTTTTCTTAATTTTCTATCCATCACCTTATATTATGAAACTATTTCCTCATCTGGGCTTCTCAAACCACCTCTTATCTTCGTTTCTTGTTATATTTCTTAAATACCACAGAAAAGGCCCAAGCCTTCGATTAGGGGATTTTTGTAGCTTACTGAGGCTGCAATCTGGCAATAACCTCTTTGACTTCCCTGTAATTATTTCCGAATTTCGAGAAAGAGATTCCTCACGAATTCAACAAGTATAGCTATGAGGCTCATAGCGAGGTGATTCTATCTAAAGACCCTAGGGCCGAAGATGCATTACTTTTCTTTCCCTTCATTTAAAATCAATAAACCTTTGAATAATTCTGACGCCCCTCTTGGTAATCGTCACTGACAATATGCTTTCAAGAGTTACCTTCAAATTGCTCATATTCATAAAAGAATCGGACAAAGTCAATTCTCCGCAATACCAAAAACATTTTCCTCTATTGAAAATGCAATAATACCTATGGTTCTATATCTTCTCGCTCTTTTACAGCATTGTTCACAAATAATTAATCTAATTTTGCATTTTCATTTCGTTATCCTCATGTTTCTTTAGCCTCCTTATCAAGTGTTTAACCTTTTGTTTAAACTGAAATCATTTCTTAAACCTTGACCTCTAATTCACTTTAGACACCCGATTCTTTTAATCAAGCTTTACTTCAATTCCAACTCATTTATACATGAACACGTTAGCATCATATACGTTTCATTGAGGAGGGCTCGTGTGACTCCCTTTTCACCAGGCTCATCCTTTCTTTCTCCATCTTTCTTAGCACATACTTAATTTATATGTCCATATCTTTCATGTGGGATACTTGTAGTCTGTAACACTTCATTATTCAATGTGTTTCCACTACCTTCAGCATTCACATTTCGAGTCCCGTGTTTATAAAGCAAGACGACCTTTAATTTCAGAAATCGTTTTGGTTTTCTCTTTCTCTTGACAGTGTCTCACGTTTGTCCCGATCTTTCTTCCAGGGCCATTGAGCATGCAATTTTTTTAGAGCCATGTAGATCCGCCAGCATCACTTTAAAATTTCCGGCTTCGACTCCTGCTCTGGCTCCTCCTGTTCTAGGCTCACGTCTCCAGGCCACTCCACGTCATTGTTATCCAGTATCCTGTGTGAGACTCTCTCATATGACTATTAGAGTATGTCAGTACTGACTTACGCATCTGGTCTCGATACTTATCTCCTAATCACCTCAATTATCGGTATATTGCAAAAATTGCAGCATTTCTTCTGTCTGTCTGGATTCTCTCTCTCAACTCCACGAATTATTAATTGCCCCACATAGGAACAAATTAGCCAAATATCACTTATAGATTTAGCCGGATATAAATATCACAAGAGACAAATAAACACGGTCTCACTGAATATTACCGTGAAATCATGAGAACTGCGACCGTACTACCTCTTAAGGAAAGTTATAGGAAACCTTAAGACAGATACTCTCTCGCTATCGCCTGTAAAATATCGAAAATACAGGTAATACAGTTTATGGAGGTCGCGTGTGTAGTTGGTTGCCATGTTAGTGAAAGTTCCCGTAAGGTAGGCATGGAGTGCGCGCACTATAGTTATCGACCACTTCCTTCTCGTGCAATCCACTGATTGTCTCTCACTACACTGTTCCTCTCAATAATTTCAAATATGCTTAGGAGTTATTATTAGTGTTAATAACAAAGTTTATTGCGGGTGATCCTTTATATCCTTATAAGTATTCTCAAATATATATATATTGAATTATTATATAAATAGTGCCTTAATTTTTATATAGTTATATATATAACTATATATTTCAATATGATAAATATATAATTATTATTTAACTATTTTGTCTAATAAACTAAAAATAAATGAATATATATAATAAATAAGAGTAAGTAGATTCCTTTTATTTCATAAAGTACCATTACTTATATTACTTTAAACTCGGATATTATTTTGTCATATATATTATGTATAAATCAATATAGCCTCTCTAAAAAGAACCAAAGAGCTATAGTTCAACGATAATATAATTTAATACTTAACAATAATAGATAATACTTTATGTCATTGTTCTCACTTATAAGAACCACTTTGATTCATCATTGATGATCGATATATAATTTTATATCAAATACCGATTACGATATAAAAGGTTTCCGAAAAAGGTAATTGTCTTTAGATGTAGCTCATTTTACAAATCTAGAATAAGGAAAAGACTCATAATTTATTCTAAAATACACACACACATAATATACATAGAGAAGAGAGCAGGAAGACTAAATTCTCTATCATTCACCATACCACTGAAACAACAGAGTTTACATTATTAGTCATTGATCATAATTACATAGACTAATCTATATATTATATACTATACATCTATCTAAAACGTCTCATACTACACCTTTTGGCATGAGTAAGTATATCTAATATCACATCAATTTACTATCGCACTAAAAAGATACAAATACATACAGGAAGGAAAGTCCTCTGAAACAAATACAACGTAACACAGCACACACAACGACAAAAAACTCATCACAATATTCCAACTAGATCAACAATATACCACTCCTCTTTTCCGTATGTTGCAGGACGGTCAGTAGTTCGATTTATTCATAAAACACTAACTCTTAATATACCCTGTAACCAGACCGTGTGAAATAGAGATTAATTTTATCCCAACACCTCCACTTTTGTGCTATCGACTCCTGATCCACCATAATACTACTCTATCTCTACACACTATAATATTGTTAAAAAGCTAATTAAAATTTTCACTACTCAACTACCATAATCCTTGAACCAACAACGCCTTAGTCCCTACACTAATAACAACTTTCCACCCTACCATAAAGTCGTCATCGACTCTACCTCCACCAATAATAACACCTAAATCAAATCATTACAATAAATCACACCCACTCCTAACCTACCGATATAATCCCATAACCATCACCCTAAAGACTTCACACCCTCTACAAATCCACACGTCAACCATAAACCACAACTATCTATACCACTATATAGCACACTCGAGTCTAGACAAAAACTAATAAAAATGTAACCTGACCACTACACAACAACCTACTACACCGTCGATAGGCTTATATTTATACAACATCACTTACCATCTACACCCTATCCACATATGCACCCTACTAGCATCACACCTTAAACCTACACGTCAACACTCTCTCTAAAACTCATTCAATAAAATATAGACAGTTCAACAATTCCTATTATCACTAGCTACAAAATACAACAACACACAACAACACACTCCCTACTCTAACACAAACCAAAAGTCCAATAGGAGTAGAGCAACTCACCCCAATAGACCTAAGAATACATTACAACCTCATCCGTGGAGACTCCACTACTCTGTTGACATGCTTTTGCTGAGTTCATTATGTTTTATTACTTAAGAAATGTTACCATCCCATATTATATAATTAATTAAGGTTTTTGATTATAATATTTAGTATTGCTAAAGGTATTAAGTTAAACAAAAAGGTCTATTTGATAGGCATTACTGCTTTAACAATGAAAACAAAGGTATAAATTTAATTGTTATAATTTACTCACTATTAATATATATATATGTGATTATTTTTTATAATAACTACTGTAATTTGAAATTAAACAATAGAAGCATAATAAGTAAAACACTCAGGTGCATTGTGGATCTTTTACTATTTGATTACAAAATTGATTAAAGACTGCAACTAACATTTTAATTAATTAAATTTTTAAATTCAAAATAAACAGTAATGCAGGATAATTAATATATATATAATTATTTAATATATTAATATTATATTATATATTATATATATTATTAATTAATATATATTATTTATTAATAATAATATATATATATATAGAAAAATGTAATTTTTATCTATTATAAAAGATAATAAATTAATTACTATAATATATATTTACATTAGACCAACTTCTGCTTTATTAAATAAAAATTAATGTCAGTTGTATATCTTAGCTTTCAAATTTTAGACCAAAAAAGATAATTACCGGATAGTGTAGCGCGCACGTCTCTGGTGGGAGGCTGCACCATGGCGAGAGCACCACAATCAAGCGCACGCTAAATTCAACAATTTGTAATAGGCTGATAAGTATTATGTAGTATAAAGTATACTGAGTCGTTGTAGTTTACACTCTAATAATCACAGGATAAATAAATAAAAGCTTGAAGAAGAATAATAACTAATTAATAAAATTAGAAATCTATTTTAATGATAATGATACTAAATATATAATTTAATAAAGAAAATAATGATGGAATGAATCTTATGAGAAGATTAGGACTAAAGCTATAACGAGTTGAATAACGGGTTTACTGATATTGATATATTTTATTTTACTAAAATATGAAATGAAATTCTATTATAAATAACATTATATATACTTGTCGGCTCACCAGTTAATAGTTATAAATCAGTATATAATTCAAATAGAATAGGTGTATAACATTAGCACAAGGGGTATATATATATACTTATAGTATGCTTTATTGTTATTATAATACTGCTATTACTTATACTTTACTATTCTGTTAACTCATATGTTATATATATATTAACTGCTTTAACTCACATTAAACAAATATATGCTATATATAAATTGCATTATATTTTTATTAACATTTACGATACCTTAGTATAAGATGCATGAAATAAGTGATACGATTTAAAATGAGAAGAGAATGAGTTTCGAGCCATCGGCATTAGAATGGATCGAGTTAGATAAACAAACAGTTAAGAAGGTAGTGTGAAGTAATGTGCTTTATTTGTTATTGTCCACATTAGCTCGAAATTTTACTGAGCTGATTTTTTGTGAACTCATTTGACTTTATCTAGTGTTAACTGCTTTTATTTTAAATTTTTAATATAATACATTTAAATTATAGTAAATATTACTAATAATATTAATACTTTACCATATAAACATGAATTAAAACATGATATGCGGCACTTTCTCCCGTTAATTAGTTAGTACAATATTAATAATCAATAACAAGAGGTAAGTTAAAATTATGGTTATGTGTTTGTTTTACTGCTTACTGCTTTAACTCATGGTTTTTAATTAGAATTCTATTGCAATAGTGGACCTATTATAGTGATTTTTTGTGTAACACTATGGTTTGATATGTTTTATCTGGCTTTAGATATATAAACTTCATAAAGTGATTAAATAAAAATTAAATAAAGATAAACACTTAAAACACACAAACACTAAAGTTACAGCACAGCACAAATATATAAACACATAGTCGAAAAATTATAATCACAATTAAGCAAAAGGGGATAGTATTTTAGGAAACTTGAGACAGTTACGAGAACAATAGTCATCTTCATAGAGTTATATTTGACTAGCTATATATTTCGTCATTATTTATCTTATTAATACGAGCATTCTTTATTAGTCCTTCTAGATTTAATGTTAATTTATTAAAACTATAATTATATACATACTCATTTTAATATAAGTCTAAGTAAATCAAACTTATTCAGAGAAAAGTTCTTAATGGTATCCCAAAGGTATAATTTATTAAGTGCTTACTTTATTATTTTATTACTTTACTTTACTTGTCTTATATAACTCATGTTTTTAACTATAGCTTTAAACATCATTGTATTTATCTGTCTATTATACTCATATGTGTTTTTACTTACTTTAACTCAATTGATATATATATTTATACTTACATATATGTTCGGATAAATATTAATTAATATTACTTTAAATTAGTTTAATTTCCCAAAATTTTCATTGACTTCTCTTTTGTGTCTCTAGGCTTTTTTTATTTTAATTTAATAGTACACTCTCGCTCCATTTAGTGCAAATTAAGCCTCTCGATATATGGTATTCACTTTATCGATTATTATGTTTCTCTGCTAAATGTGATTGTTATTTTTGTATGTTGTGATGTATTATGTATGTGAATGTCACGTGTCTATTCATTCTCCCTGTGCTTGGCTATACTTTACGCTGTTGTTGGACTGATTAATATGAAGAGTAACCTTCCGCTATGCCCTCAGTAATAGTGCTTCTGCCACTCTGTAGTTAGCCTTATTAACAGGTCACCATTCTATCAAACATACACAATCATATAAACCTACACACACAGACACACACGCACAACACTATAGTGTATTCAACTATAATATTTACTCAACATAACACACATCACATAATACATATATCACACACATACTAACGACAACTGTTAATACAATATTATCAATAAAATAAGTTCTGTATTGTTATATAATTATTATATATATGATATATATATTAACCTAATTAATATTATATTATATTTAATATCTCTAAATATACATAGATTCAGTGTTCGTAAATTTGTATAATGAGACTCGCATGAAATATATGTTATATAGATAAAGTTTGTCAACTTTAGCATACAAAATATACAATTTAATAAACTAATAATCGATCGAGAAAATTATTCCTATTCTCTTCCCCAAAAAAATAATTAATTAACTAAATAAATAATAATAAAATTAAACATTTCATGAAAATAAAATTAAAATAACAAAAAGTTTTATAAATATCTTTACAAATTAGTATTACAAGATTAAAGAAAGCTATGTATTAATTTAATTAATTTAAATAAATCAAGTTAAAAATTTATTAGGCATTTTAAATGAATGAGTCGCAGAAGATTTTACTCTTTATAAGAACTTTATAATGAAATGACATATATATGATAATTGTAGCTGGTAACGATAGATAAATAAACTTTAATAAAAATATTCGCAGGAGTAAAATCGAAGGCTGAGAAAAAAGGCTTATATCGAACGGCGTCATGCCCCCAATCTCTTACTCACCTAAATTAGTACTAATAGTTGCCACGAAATTTAATATAGTTCTTTTACACTCTTCTTGTTCTGAGCCTTTTTTTATACTCTATCTTTTCTAGTCTCTTAAGGCACGCATGATTTTATATATATAATTTATTATATACAATAAAAATAAATAAAGAATATAAATAAAGATTTTGCTTCTCGCAATATAAACATAACTTCTTTTTAATTAAAGTTCTTAGTCTATTGTTATTAAAATAAACCCGTTATGTATTTACCTGATAGTGGTTATTTTAATATCATTTATTATATATTTCATTCAATGTAACTAAAAATATTTTCAAAGTTTTTTTAAATAATTTCAGGACTGTTTTTGTATTATATATTATTTATTATATTATTTATGAATTACTACTTATGTACATTGACAATCCAACACAGAAAAATAAACATAACAGCCCGCACTCCTTAACATAGATACTCTGAAAACTATGACCTCTCTCGAGTGATGATAATTTATAATACTACTTTAGGCCTCTTATAATAATTATTAGGTATAATTAAATAATAATAACTATTATATTTATTAGTTTATAACCCGAGTCTGATTTACTAGGCGCTAGAAGATTCCAGGGTTATACAATAGTAAATATCGACACTCCTCTCACCAACTCTCGACTTACGATCTCAATAATTCGTTGTGTGTAAATAGATGCTCAGTAACATTGTGCTATCGAGATTACGAGGTTTTATTGTCTTAAATAACATAACAAGGGGTTGAGGCGCGTCTCTTAATAATTTTTTTTCTTAAGGTGTTAATAAATAGCCTACTTTCTGTCCATTGTTATCCAGATTAGAGGTCGTGTAGTGTTTAAGCCTATAAATACCAGGTATCAAAAGGTAATCCAGTATTAAGTGAACAAAGAATCGAAATCAATTTGATTAGTTAGTTTCGGTTATTATAGTACTGTTATGCGGTGATGCTACAGTTCTCTGATTTTAGTAATATTAAAAGTTGTAATTTTATTTATATTTTAAACTATTATTTTATATATCTTTATATATTTATATATATAATAAAATACTATACATTGTAGGTAATATAATTATTAATTCACTAGAGTAGTGATAAATATATAATTAATTATTCATCTAAATTTATAGAGTATTAGCGCATACATTCAATACATATGTAGTAAGATCACCAATCTGACTAAAGTAGAGCTAGTACCTCCGTCTATAAGTGCCGGACATCTCGTATGTACGGAACTAGCTCGCAATGAACCTGCTCTCTGAGCGAATATTACTACGCGGTTAGCTAGAATATAAATTTGGGGACTTATTAGTATTACAATTAATATAGGTTAGAGCCATATACAATCATAGAGGATATTATCTTTTTGGACACTCGTACTCACCTCATATTCAGTAATAGTATATATATAATATTAGTTTAGTATATATATTTACTTGATATTTAAAGCCCTTGGAATATTTAAACTTTTATTTACGAATATTATAACATATTTTCAAGCGGATTAGTTTATTTAAAATTTCCTGATATATCTAAGTTTATTACAAAACCAGTGAGATATTCTGGTATTTATATACATAGGTTAACTGAATTAGCATATACAACTAGATACTTGAATATAGAATAGGTTAATAGATAACTATACATATCTTCTGATTTAATTTGAAGTATAAATAATATTATTTATTAAACCAATTACTGGTAAAATAATACCATAAAGTAGAAATTACGTATATATTATATAAGTATTGTACAAATTGCATATAAAGCTCAATCTTGTATATTATAAACTGAATGATTGTTAAATTAGTATCTTTTGATATGTAAAGAAATCTTTTAATAAATTGTTGGATTAAAATAGTAGAAGAGTTAAAATAATTAAAAAAAAAAAATTTCTTTTTTTTAAGGGATAGGGTTTTCAGGAACAACTTTACTATTACATTAACTCTCGTCCTATGTAGGTGTAAGTTATAAGGTGTAATATAAAAACTTGTTTTAATACATTCCTAAATAGTTAATAAGATATCTATTATAAAATAAGGCATCCATATAAAAGAGGAACATAGCCAGTCAATCATCAATTACTCGATGAGATTTGTTCCATTTCCCTCAAGGAATTATATAACTTTTAGGATAAATATAAACACCTGCTTTTCTACATAAAACATAATGTTTACTTATTTCAAAAAAATAATAAAGTTTTTCTAAAGAAATACTGCAATGTCTATCTTTTATTCTAATAAAATAATCATATAAAATGTTAATCAATAATAAGATAATAAAATGATAACGTTCATAATTATAGGAAACTCAGATTAATTTGATAAAGTGCCATAGAAATTTCATCATAATGAATGAGAAAAAAAATGATCATTTTGTGACTCCAGTAAAATTGAGAGATTATATTTTTTCTAGCTTTGAATACCGCGTTATAATAATAATTTACGTACCGGTCGGGTTCATTGCTCGGCTTAGATTCCGCTCAATCAGTGTCTGAATACTTAGCTGGGTCAGGCTTTAATGCTCAGTTGAGGCTTTCATACGTTAGTATTCTAACTCATATTAAAATCTATTAAAATTATTCAGTAGATTTTTATATAAAATTGAAATTCAAATGTTTTTCTTACTGTTCTCATATTTGTCATGTTAAATTATTATATTTAATGGTGTAATTTCCACTTATATAATAAAATAAACACTTTTAATATCAAATCTAATAAGAACTTGTGTGCACCTGTATACTTAACAGTCTAAACTAGTAATATACCCAACATTAGATTTTCTCGATTCTTGTCTATACTGGAAACCTATGTATTGGAACCTTAGGTATATAAGGCTATATAATATTCTCAGCCTGTAAGATACAAAAAGATTTTAATCCATATAATATTTAGGATATATAATTATATATAACCTAAAACCTCAGTTAGTATATTATATATATGCACCACATTTACTCAAGCAGAATATAATAATGGTCTCAGTTTGATAATATATATTATTAGAACCTGAATTAGGCCTATAATCGTCCATCGGTGAGTTAACATAAATAAGAGCTTTATCCTAAATTATTAGGCCTAATAATAAGTAGTTATATTTACACAGAATGAGTAAGAGAGTGATACATGTGTTTGGCTGTATGCTTTGTGAGGAGGTGAGTGCGTGGTGTGTGATATAAGATTTTGATGCTAGATGCCTTGAGGGTAATAATTTGCTCTGACACTGACTTAGATAATAAACATAGATTAATTATTGAAAAGAACAATCCGAACATATCACTTCACACTAAACACTTATGAAAAATATATTGTAGGGTTTAACATTGAGTCATAATATTTATTTATATAATATAGTATAATTTAGAAAGAAAAATTATAATTGTTTAGATCACTCTGCTGTGATTTTTAACCACCATTTAAAAACCTATTAGAAATGATTTATGTTATTTACATCTTAGAATTATCGCTCGTAGTGTTGAAAAGCGCCACGTACAAATGATTGACTTTACTTTTGTATTCTTACTTAATAGTGGCTTTCAAATGAGTCGCAATTTATTGAAGCGCATTCCAGACTCGCTGAAGAGTCTTACGTTAGTTATTTCACACTGGAATAGAGCTTAAGCATGACCAGTGAGAAAGCATGAGGAAATATAGAAATGATTAGGAACATAGAACGTGGCGAGCGAGTAAGACTTAGGGGTGCTAAGAGGGGTGATAATCGCTCGCTGAGGAGACTTGCATGGAGCTCGCTTAAACCTTGATGCTGCCGCGTCTGACTGATTTTATTGACTCTCTGATACAGGTACCGTACAAATATGATGTGTGTTTACTAAAATTTCATAAAAATTTTATAAACAAAAAAGTATTAACAGTTAATAATAAATTCTTGTGTCCAAAGATAATTGAATTGAACCTCTAATACCAGGATATGTACGATCATGGTGTGAGCAGATATATGTGTGGTCAGCACAAATGTTTATGTTGAGTAGATAAGCCGTGACTGTAGACGGAAATTGGAATAACAGTGGATGACATGGACTGGAGAGTGTAAGAAATTGAAATTGTTCCTGTGAGCTTCAGTGATTAAGACGAGTTAAGTGTACTTCATAGCAACAAACTTTATTTGGATGTAATTGTAAACAGGTGCGGGCTCTGGTGTGTGTGAAGGCTGTGTTGTGTGTTTGGTGGGATTGTGGGAGTGTGTAGTGTGCTTGATGTAGTGCTGTTAGCCGGCAAAAAACAGCTGCCAAACTATGAAATAATAGTCGGCCCATATGACACTCAATTCCCATGCGGAAAAAGAGAGAAAGAGGCGGCTGATCTTACCGTAACTTGTAACCGTCATTTTAGTTTATAAAAACATTGTCATACGCGTTAATAAACATAAACGCAAAGCCATATTTTGAATACACCAAGATGTAGGCTAGTCAGATTTCGAATACGCCATGAAAATTAATGTCTTCATGCTATATTAATTTTTAATTAATATATTATGATAGATAGTGAAGATGAATTGAGATGTTAGAGCTGTAAGTATTCTTTTACGCAGAATGAAATTTAAATTGTTAATTTCCATATTACAACATATTACTAATATTTATCTAAATAGAAGTATGTATGTAGATTCGAGCCTGGTGCTATATCTAATATCATCACATCAACTCAAATAGGCATGAAAGTATTTATAATGAGAGTCGAGTAAAGTACCTAATTTATTTATATATAGATATGAAAAATACAAATAATATGTATAACTTAATTAATATCACGATTTGAAAAATAATAAGCACGAATAAAACGAGCATTCGTATCACTCAATAATTTGGACGTAATAAATAATAAATATATAGTTTTACTTTCAGATATTCATTACATTAAAACAAATAAATAATTAGAATATTCTACTCTAAAAAGAATTAATATTATCAAAGTGTGTGTATGTAGACAAACAGCAGAGAGGGATGAGAGCAGAAAATAGGTAGGAGGAGAGAAAGAAAGTAACATAACCATTCGCTCTCACACTCAAAATTATGATCAGTAAAAAAGCACACAGAATAACACACTCAGATAAACGTTTTAATATTAAATTAAGCAGTAAACTAAACTCACACTCGTAGCTTCATACTCATGTCACGTTCTTAAAAACTACTCTGCCTAGTTACTACTACGCTCTGCCCTTCTATACAATCTCCATTGAATGCTTCTAAAGCTCTCTCCTCTCATAATGCAGTCTCTCTCTCTATCAACAAATCTCTACTCTCCTTCTACTTCATCTATCTCTCCTTTTCGTCTCTTTCGTCCTCTCCGTCTACACCTCTATTGATTTACTTGATTTACTGTATCAGTTTTTAAAATTAGGTGAATAGTTTAACCTGATTAATAAATATAGAGTTAAATGACAGTATTAAAACATATGAGTTAAATCAAGTAAAACTAATAGAGTTATAATGCAATGATAATAGCAAGTTAAAAAACAAAAAGTATATAACTAATAACATCCACTTTTTGTTATTAGTAAACACACTCTATAATTGATTACTGTTACTGCTTTAATGATAGTATTGTATAATTGTAATATATATATAAATAATAATATGAGTTAAAGACAGTTAATAAATCATAATGATGTATTAAAGTACAGTAAAATCATGAGTTAAACTAAGTAATAAGCTCATAAAAACTAAAAGCTTATTATCCGAACCAAGACTACTAATTAGAATTTTTGAGTAGGAAACTATCACTCATATAGATATATATTAGATTATATTACTGATATTAACTGCTATTATTAAAGGTATATGGTAATGTTAATAAATATTATGAGTTAAGTGCAGTATTAAAATAACATTAATGATAAGTTTAAAAGCAGTAATAAACTTGAGTTTAAAGCCATAAAAGCTCTCTTGTAATAACTAAAAATAAGCATACTATTCACCTTACAGCAATGTAAGTTATATATTATTCTATATTATTTTATGTTGCAATATATCATAGTAAAATTTTAATCGCTTACTATAATGTAATATAAATATATATAGTATTATATATAGTATAATAAAAACATATATATTAATAGTTTATATATAAGTACAAGTTATATTAATAACATTGTGATGATTAAGCAGTTAAAAGCATGTAAAAATACTAAAGCATTACTAAGCCTATTGTATTATCTGAATGTTAACACGCTCAATTGTTATGTATCTCACTCATGGTAGAGATATAGAAAAGATGAGGATAATTATAAAAGGATCATAGAGTAAGTGGAGATAATATATACTTTAATGAGAAAGTTTACTGATATCAACATGTCGCTCAAGAGTTAAATAATAAAATAGAATATTAATACTTATATATTACAATGTGTACATTTAATAACTTGACATGCTCCTCGGGATCTATTTTTTTTTTTTCTCTTTCCTCTTCACGAATATTGAATTAGCGTTCCAGTATATTATAAACTAACCTATAAAAAAGTAAAAATTTACTTATTATTATAGTATGTGTCGAGCTTCAGTTATTTTACTGCGTTTCTCTTAAGAAGTATGCGTTTTATATATCCTTAATCTTAACGAGCTTACTCACTAGTACTCATTTAACAATACAATTGAGATTTCGCCGTGAATATAGTCTCTGATGGTTTTTATACTCCCACTAATCGCTCTCTCTATCTTAAGGTATTCACACAGTTTTACTCATATGAAATACCCCATGCCTGCTATTTATATATCGCTCTTTGTGAGTAAAAGCGATGTCTATATTATTGTCTTTCTACAAACACCACACACACGTATATTTCTTTTCTCTCACTATACTCACTAACACACACACACATCACAACCATACTATTTTCACTCTACACCACATAAGGAACAAATACATCAATCACTAATACCTTACATCACACACCATCAACTCACTAACATAACATCACACACTCACATATATATATATATATATATAATTATATTAAATATATAATATATATATATGTGTGTGTTATGTATGTGTAGATGTATGTGTGTGTGCTACGGCTCAGTATATATATATATATATATATATCGGGTGTATATGTATCTAGTAGGTTGGGTGTATAGTATCTAATGAGTATGGGTTATAAGTGTTAAAGGTAGGTATATATGTGTATGATATGTGTTGATATTATATAGATTTAGGTGTATGTAGTACTTAGGTATGTGGTGTTTTGTGTGCGTGTAGGCTTTAGGTGTGAGCGTAAGTCATATGGTTAGTATAGTAGATATATATATTAGTTAATTATGATTTTGATATATAAAATAAGCTTAGATAGTAGTATTTATAGTATTAGTGTGAATGTGTGTATATTAAGTTATATATAATATTAAATATACTATACATCTTTAGTATATATATTTATATATATTTATATATAATATTTGTCATTATGATGTTCATAGTGTGTGATGATATATATAGGTGCAGTGTATAGTAATAGTATATAGTGTGTTGAGCTAGATAGTGTATATATGTATGTTATATCTTATAGAGGTGTGAGTGAGTCTCGCTAATATTGGGAGTTGTTGTTTTAAGTAATAGGGCACATATTGTGTAGTGTAAGTGAGTGTGAGAGATACGACCTAGGTTTAGGTTGTAGTGATATTGTTTGTAGTATCATAATAGGGGGTGGGCTTATGTGTGTATAAGTGTACTAACATAGTGAGTGTGCTAGACGGACATTGTTACGGATTCAGTAGTAGTTGAGCTAGGGGGGGTATACTCTGCTCGAATTGAGTGCCAACTCGCGGAATAAGTGAAGAGGGATAGTGATGTGTGTCATGTTTTAAGTTATAGAGTGCGAAGACACGAGACATGACTAACATGTGTCTAAGTGATCGATCTATACTCGTCTCTTATGCATAGATGACACGCACTCGATGAATGTGCCCCGCATAGTGGTAAGCACTGATCAGTGAATACATGGCTACGAGGAAGTGTAGGAGTGTAGTCCTCTGTATGTGGGGTGTATATAGTTGATGAATGTTAAGTGATGAGAAAGCTATGCATTTGGCGGTATAGTGATGCTAGTGCCTCTGATATGATTGAGTGTTCCGAGTTGTGTTTGTGTTGTGGAAGTGTGGATGCTACAGTATTGTTTGTTTCCTATATGCTTGGATGAATCAGTCTTGCCGGCTATTGTAAGTAGGTGATCACCGGAGTGTTAGAATCACTACATATCTCACATACATACTCAGTAACTCGAATGTTCAAATCAATGTATCTCTCTCTATTATCTCTACTATCACTCTTCTCTCTATACTATTCTTACTCTATTCGACTATCTCTCTCTTACTCACTACTCATCTCATCTCTCATACTCTCTCTCTTCCTATCTCTCCTCTCTCTCTATATATATTATATAATATATATATATTATATATATATATATTATAATATTATATTATATATATATATATATATATATATATATATATATATATATATATATTATATTATTATTAATATTATATATATATATATAATTAAATAATATATATAATATATATGTTTTATATATTATTAATATTATATATATATATATATTATATATATATATATATATAATAATATAAATTATATATTATATATATATATATATATATATTAATACTATATATATAAAAATAATATGCTAAAATATATTGATATAAATTTCCAGATATTAATAATATTGGTGGAAAAGTATATTGAATAAATATATGACTGTTCAAATATATTTGACTATTAATATGTACTCTCGTAATACCTATTATATATAAAATATAGTAAGGACTAAATGTTATTATACTTATTATATCGGTAACTCTATTATTAGTGACGATAACTAATACATCTGTTAAGTACCTCGTATATAAACTTCAACTTAAAGATGGTATTAACGGTCGAGTTCCTGTTCGTGCATTCACTCAGTGACTGGTATGTATAATAGGCACTTTTTTAAATCCGCAATTTAATGTTATTCCTTGATCAGTAGTAGGGTATGAGATTCGCTTCAAGTAAATTAGATTAGTAAAAATGCAGTTATAATAATATATAATGCGCATAAACCGTGCTAATTGAATACATATTACATTAGTTATAATGCAGTGAGCAATAACGTCTGTTCAATATTAACTCAAATGGCAAGTAGTAAAAATACTATGTTGTGTAACTACATACTTCCTCAAGATGGTGAGCGCGATCTCCACAAGAAATGTTCGGAGACTCTTCGGGGTGGAGAGACACATAACTCCACACATCAGGAGTCATCTTTTATATATTATATATTATATATAATATTTATTATATTAATTATTAATATATAATATTAATATTATTATATATATAATATATATATAATATAATATAATATTATATATATAATAATAATAATTAATAATATATATATATTATATAATTAAATCATATATATATATAATATATAATATATATATATAAATATATACATAATATATATACTTATATATGTTCGAGTATGTATATAAATTTAATAGTAATAGTGAAAGTATTAGAATTAATTTGAATAAATATAATATAATAATTGCTTTTCTTTAATGTTCAATGAAATTTTAATATTATAAAAGTGATAAAGGACAATAAATATGTGAAGAGATATCCTTCAGTGGAAAGGACATACATCTATGGATAGCAACGAAGTACAAGATTTAAACAGCAGTCACGGTGAGTGAACGAGTGATATAATTAAGCATAATAACACTGTTCGATATTGTGTAACGGGCTAAATGTTTAAATTTAATCGGGCCTAGGAGGCGGAAGTGCGAAGTGAGTGAGGCAAGTCTAGGATATGATCAGTACTTCGTTTTTGATCCAATGTGAATGTTGCTATCACGAGAGAGTTGGTAAAGTGGTGTATGTTTAGTATGGAAGTGGATATTCGTGTGGCTAATAATAAGAAGTTCACCAATCAATGTGATCTCTATGTCGAAATTAAAATTCCTCAAGATCAATAGCCTCTTTCGAGTAATTAAAATATTAGGAACCATGATATATGTGTGTAAGTATGGAGTTCGCTACTCAGGAAAGTCCATTAATGAGCGCTGTGAAGAAATAGCTCGTTATAACAGCTCGTCATATAGAAAAGAAATATAAACACGGGTATTAACCAAGTGCCAGTATTCGTGCCAACAAGATGTATTAGGATATGCAGTTTGGAAATTGTGACTTGCGAACAAGTAGTAGCTATGTTCGGCTCGTATCTGGTGGTGACGGGTTTTTTTGCGGGGCCGTGTCGGCGGTTCATAGTGGTCGCGCACACACATGGACTAGCCTTTTATCAGAAACCTTCCGACACCACCGCCCCTCACTCATTAAGCCTTAATCAGCGGGATAGGGTCTGTTTCTAATCTCTCCTTTAGAAAAAGAATTTCGAAAAATATCATTACCTGCTTATCTAGGATTTGGTATATTTAGTGATCTATTTTACGCCAAAGGAAAAAAAATATGAAATAACTAAAAAAAAATTAAAAATGAACTCGACGATTTGCGAGTTAAAATTACACCCATGAATGGATAGTGCGTGAGTAATTAAATTGCCAAAAATATAAAATTCTCTAAATCTCTATCTCGGTCCATATCAATATATCTAATAAATAAGTCAACGTCACACCCACCGAAACTAATGCGGCGTGGCCGTTTATGTAACTATAAAAATGAATGTGTATACTACTGCGAGGGTTAGGGGATCACAGTGATTGAATATGCTACCCTTGTGTAATTCTTGGAGAGATTGTAATTTTTGTGATCGTCTTGGTTTTCTCTCCTTGGGCATTGGGCTCTCTCCTGAATCTGATCTCGCTCTAAAATACTCAAGGAGTACTACCTCCTTCTGTGATTCAGAGGACTGCTGCCGCTGTTACACGTATGGATTTCAAGATGATTAATACTTACTGTAACAAATAGGATAAATTTCTTAAATGTTATGCATTTTCTATTTGAATATGTTTTCAAGGTTTAGTTAACTAATGGACTTATGAGATTTATTCCTGACAGCGTTATACGATAAATTATATAAAATCATTTTAACTTCTGTAACTTATAATTATATTTAATCGGATATATTTATAGTAATTAACTATATATAAATAATTATTTATTAAGTGATTATAAAGATTAAAAATATTATTGATGTTAATAATATTTGAGATCACTACCCATAATATATTAATATATATATTTCCTATATTATAAATATAATATTAAAAAAGTTCACCACAAACCTTACGACCCACCTAGCCACACCTCTCACACACAAAGCGAACCTCTCTCTACGGTCATTAAATTTGACCTGACCTAAGGCATGTAATGACTGAGGGATAATACTCAATAAACCCAGTGCCCTAAACCTGACGAAAATTTGAGCTACGGTGATCTAACCGTACCATATTATATATATAATATACTATATATATATATAATATATTATATATTATTAATAAATATATATATATTATATTAATATTAAATAATATAATATATATATATATAATATATATATAATATATATAAATATATATATATATAATATATTAATATTATATATATATATTATATATATATATTTATATTATTATTAATAATATATATTAATATATATATATATATTATATAATTGCTATATATATATTTATATTTTAATGTTCACTCTTTTATTAAATACTTTTTTAGTCACAATAATAAATAATATTAAACAAAATCTCTCCCCTCATCACTTTCCCAGATTTCAACTAAAGTGTTCAAAAAAAAAATCTTATTATTATATTATTTTTTATTTTTTTTATTTAAACTATTATTCTATAGGTATCTCAAATCTTTGATTGAAACATAATATAATACATACTATATTAAAAATAAAGTAAAGTGTAACTCCAATCATATCTACATAAAGTTAATTAAATAAATATAATATTATAATAATTACTGATATTATAGTATTCTTCAAGATGGACCATATTCTTAGAATTAAAAAAAAAAAAAATTATTAGTACTAAAAAAATAATTATTGTATATACCTAATTTCAATGTAATCATAATATACACCTAAATAAACATTATAGTATACTGGCGCAACCCTTACCTAATAATAATACCATTAACTAAAAAAAATAAATAAGTGAGATAAATAATATAATATTAAAATTCGCCCTCTATATACATTAAGAATAAGATGTAACGGAAACACTATTTAGACAATAATAAAATATTCATTATATA
The DNA here is from genome assembly GCA_015478945.1 of Trachelipus rathkii. Taxonomy (NCBI): domain Eukaryota; kingdom Metazoa; phylum Arthropoda; class Malacostraca; order Isopoda; family Trachelipodidae; genus Trachelipus; species Trachelipus rathkii. The sequence continues at coordinate 4,517 of JABUQX010118924.1, read as the reverse complement.
AAACCACAATAAGCAATGATATATGAAGAAAAAAAAAAATCGGATCACATTCAATAAGTAGAAAACGTTCAAACTTTATATTTTTTAATATTTCTTTTTCTCACTCGAAAAAGAGTTATACTTTAACTCTTAGTTCATAATTACCAGAAGCTATCAACAGACAAGGAATCTAGTAATATTATAAAATCACACATCAAAAGTCTTTCTTATTTACAACACCAATACTAAAAATTAAATATATATATATCGAAATCAACACATCATATCATACAGATACTTTTCTTTCTTATGTTCTATTAATTTTTAGTTTACTTACCCTAAACTTGCCCAAAAGGTGTAAAATCATGAAGAAAACTTTATACTACGCTTCACTTTTCTCTGTCATTCTGTCTAAACCCAATCACAGTTACTTCGTGCTACTCATCATACTCGATACCTCTACCTTTGACTCATCTCATGCTCTCTTCATATCTATCTCTTCTCTTATCTCACTCTCTCTTATTACTCTATTAGTACTTATAATCTTAAGCAAATGGAATAGTCTATATTTAGGTATCTCACTACCCTAGCTCTACTCACCTGGGTTCGAAACCATACGTCTCACATCATATTAAGTTTGACTTAGAATTTCCAAATGAGTTTGAGGCTACGATGCAGGGTGACTTTACTATCATGTCTAAATAATATGCGCCTAATCTTAAATACATTTTATTGGATCATGATTATAAATTATACATTATGGTGTGTGTAAGGCCCAATTTGCCCTTGACCATTTTGAATCTACTTGTGAGTGTTGTACAAAGTATTTTCTCAGGTGAATACTCCGCCTCCACTTCCTCCCCCTTGAGAGCTACAAAGAGTTCAGATTTGTGTATGCAAGTGAGTATCGCTTCAAGAAACATCAAAATAGGGTGGCTATAAATGTAAATGTGCTACATTAAATTAAGTTATTATTTATCGCGACCTACTATACTCTGAGATTTGATTAATATTGTAATAAATATATTATTTCATGAGTATTAGAATAGTAGATAACCAAGGTTTATTTAACAAATCGTTAGTGATATTTTAGTTTTATTGATGTTAAACAAAGTAGGAATAAATAAAAATTAAAGAAATTTTATCTACTATAATAATAAATCACTATAGATAAAAATTCGATCGGAAGTTTTTTTTTTTATTTTTTTTAAATAGATAAAACATAGTTTTTTACATCTTATTATTCTAATTTTTAGTTTCTATAGTTTACTCTTATATTCTATATTATTTATAACTCACTAAAAAGTTTCCAATTATGCTTTCTACCTCTTCTTAATTCTCCTAAGCCCGCTTAAAAAAAAATAAAATAAAATAATATTTTTCATATAAAATAAAAATTAACAAAAAAAAAAAAAATAACATGTGAATACTTTGAGGGGAGAGTGTGCTCTCTTATAAGGAGCCCTTTATGAACAAGAATTTTCCACTCTTATAAATAATCAAATTACCAAGCAGATTACAAATATAAAGGAATATAGGAAATGAGCTTAAAATTGAAGTTTTAAAGAAAAGTTGAGCCCGTCTAATTTTAACTTTCTTTGTATTATTATATATAATATATATATTATATATTAAATAATATATTATATATTTGATATATTATATGCATTAAAAAAAAATTTTAATAAAAATAATTAATAGATTAATACTATCCATAATAAAATATTTAATATATATATATATATATATATATAATATATATATATTAATATTAAATATAATATATTAATTTAATATATATATTAATATTATATATATATAATATATTACTAAATATATATTATATATTATATATTATATATAATATACCCTATATATATATAATATTATATATATATATATATAATTATATTATTATATAATAATATATATTATATATATAATATATATATTAAAATATTATTAATTATATATAATATATATTAATAATATATATATATATATAATATATATATATATATTTTAATATTAATAATAATATATATATATAATATATTATATATATATATATATTAATTATTAATATTTTATAATATATATAAATATATATATTTAGAAATGAGATAGTAGATGAGTAGAGATATAGAGAGTATGAATGTGAATAGATGAAGAGATGAATGAGATGAGTAAGAATATAGAGGATATACAGTAGAGAGAGATAGTCAAGAAAGATGAATATAAAAAGTATAATGATGTGAGATACTATTATCTAGTATCTCATGTAATATTATAAGATACAGATTTGTTTAAATGCAACTAATATGTAATTGAGGATTAAATATTTAAGACAATTCATAAATATGGCTAATCTAAGGTAAAATTATATAAAATGATATCTGTTAAATGATATTATATACATAGGTTAAGGAATACATTAATTTATAAAAGATAGAGCAACTTGCATATAAACTGATAATTCAATCAATCAACCGATCATCTTAGCTTCTTCCTTTACATCATATCAAATTCGCAGAGTTTTTTTTCCCAATATTCACTAATAAATAAGCATTTACCAAATTAATATATATGATAGTATTAGTATTGTTATGATATTACTTGTCAAATTTTAATAGTAAACTCTATCCAATTTTTAATATGTGAACTAGATATCGTGCACTTTATCTTGTGGAATATTAATAATACTGACTTCTTATGTAATTTATTAAAATTAAAAAATACGTTTTATATTTGAATAAAATTATTTAACATTTTAACAATATATTAAAAAGTGTATAAAATAAAATAAATAGTATATATTAGATTAAATATAAATATAAAAATAATATATATATATATATAATATATATAATATATATATATAATATATATATATATATATATATATGGCATTATTTTTTTTCATAAATATTAAATAAATAATAATTAAATAAATGACATAATATATTCATAAAAATTAATAATAATAAAAATGATCAATTATTTCTATGGTTAAAATATATCTTGCCTTCGTCCCTGACTCATCCGATCCAAAAGGATAAAAAATTCACATCACTTTGAGTACGCATCATCTGTAATAAGAACATATAATATATATATTATCAAATATAATTATATAATATTAATAATATATATACTATATAGTTAATTAATTTATATAATTAATCTATGATAATTAATATAAATATATATAATATAATTTAATTATATAATAAAATAAAATTAATAAAATAAAATATATATTTATATATATATATTTAAATAATATATATATATATTAATATAAATGAGTTATATCTATATATTATATTATAATATTATATATATAATATATATATATATATATATATATATATATATATATATATTAATATTATAATAATAATATATATATATATAATTATTAAATATATTATATATCATTTTTAATCTGTATATGTAAAGATGTTGTGCTATGTTAGTACAGAAATTTCTGTATAGAATATAATATATTATAATATATAAATATATAATAATATATATATATAATTATATATATTATAAATATATAATATATATATATAATTATATGTTATATATTATATATAATATATATATTAAATAATATATATATATATATATATATAATATATATATATTATAATATAATATATATATATATAAATATATATTAATATATATATATAGCTATATTATAATAGATATATATATTTTATATTATTTAATATATTTAATATATATATTAATATTATATATATATAAATATATATATTATATATATATATATAATATATATATAATTAATAATTAATATATATTAAATAATATAATATATATATACGTAAGATTAAAAAACTAACTAAATACGTTATAGTAAATATATTTATATATTATTATGATCATTATTCCTGAGTGTAATTTAACTTATTTTTTTTTTGGGTTACATAGTTATAATTGATTATGATTTATGATATTATTTTCTATTTCTATAATGGTAATATATTATAGTTATCACATGACCTTCAACGTTCTCAGTAATATACACATATTAATATAATATATAATAACAAAACTAATATTATATAAATATATAATAATTAATAATAATTGAATAACTAATAGTGTTAAAAACACAGTAATGAGACCTAAAATTAATAGATTCTTTATGTTAGGTGGGGAAGCCATGATTTCGTCCAACATTTTACGGTATGGGTATCCTTTTCTCATAATGGAATTGTAAATATTTATTCAAATACAAAGCGATGGGTATACCTGTACCTCGACTACGGTAAGGGTTATTGTTTAGTATTCATGGAAAGTTTTTAGTTGGTTATGTGATCTTATTGTTATATTTTTAAATACAGTTGAAATATCAATTTGAGGAGATCAATATTGAATTGTATTTGCTTGCTGAATGACCGGTATATATATACTGATTATTAAGCTAAATGGGTTTAGGTTTAAATGTATATGTAGTTCTGTTATATTTTTCTTTACTTTATGTACTATTGATTATATGT
>JABUQX010118923.1:0-15000 GCA_015478945.1 Trachelipus rathkii | reverse complement strand
TCTACATTCCCCACCACACCTCACCACAATTCCCCAGAAATTACAAACCAAACTTCTCCGAAAACTCCCATCTCCCAAACCTCATAATGGGAGGCGACTTTAACGTCACCACCCTACGTGGTACAACGCTCAAGAAGCAAACCAAAGAGGAACCCACATCATAACCAACCTTGAAAACCTCATCGTCTTAAACAACACAAACAGCCGCACTAGAAACCCACCTCAAGGCTCAAACCAACCAACCACGCACATCACCAGACATAAAACTATGTTCTCCAAATTTACACACAAAACTCCACTGGTCAACACAAACCGATCTAAACTCCGAACACCTACCCATCATCATAAAATACCAAAATGTCAACAAACCAAACTATTCACTCAGAAAATCATACACAAACTACAAAAAAGCAGACTGGACACAATTCACCAACCATATAGAAATCAACATACATACATACAACACATCAACACTCAACAAAGCCATACAAAATTTCACTTCTCTAAGACAGAAAACAGCGAACAAAGAAATTCCCAGAGGATACATAAAAAAATACAACACATCCATATCACCTGAAATAGAGCAAACAACTAATCAAACAACTCCGCTCGCTCAGAAAAATAACACCCATGTCACTCCAAACGACCACACAGATTAGCGCCCTTAACACCCAAATCATAAACTTAACAAAGATATATTCTTCAAACAACTATAAAACCTTCCTCACCAAAAACATCCAGCATACGAATAACACCAGAATGTGGAAAACAATAAATACACTGAAAAACCCAACCAACCAACAAACACACACTCATGAATCCATCAAAAACCCAGACTCACTAAACCCCCAATCAAACAAGCAACACGCTAATAGTTTCTTCAGTTTTAGTTAAAGCAACATCTGTAATAGCTTTTGAAGACATCCGCTGTGGTTGATTCTTGCGGAGGGGGAATAGTAAATTGTACGTCCAGGTCCCAAAGCTCTTCTTCAATGAATACTTTAATTGCTTTTCTCTTCATAACATGTTCATTCTCCATCCCGTGTCTGAACATAGTTCTTTGTACAAACCACCCACCCTACCCTTCCCATCCCGTCCATGATCTATTGATTTATTGATCTATTGATTCAGATCATATTTTGTATAACATAACGCAAAACTTTTATTTATTTTTATTTTATTTTGTTTAAAAATATATATTTTTACCAAAATTTTTATTCATTTTATGTTTATAACTTAAAAAATTAGCGTTTTTACACCCCTAAAGCAGTAAATCAGTAAATAAGTAAATCATACCACCCTCCCCTCCCCTCCGCCCCTCCTCCCACCATCCTATGATCTATTGATCTATTGTTTCATGTCACATTTCGAGTATCATTTTGGATAAACATAACATAAAATCAAGTTATTTGCACACTGACCAGCGAATATATGATAACGTAACAAAGTTTTCACATTAATAAAGATAACATAGCATCACCTGAACTAAGAATATAATGTACAACGACAAAACTAACACACCTTTTGGAAAGAATAAACTGCTAACATCAACAAAGTTCCATACTTAATAACAGTAAAGTAACTAACATAGCATACAAAAACGTAACCTATTAACACATTGTCAAGCATATCTCTAATATATCAATGTTAATTTTACATTAACATGGTAATATTTAAAAAAATTATCATAACCCTGTCTAATTATCAAACAGACCAACGAGTAAATGTCAAACCGTAACAGTTTTACATTTAACATAGACATATAAAAAAATTATCATAAACCTACTACAACCCCTTACATAAATCCCAACGAATTAATGCAAACCATAACAAGTGTTTATCCAAAACAATGACATAAAAATAAGTTCTTGAATAAAATATCATAGTTAAAGTGTAATAGTTACTGATCCTAAAGCAGTAAATCAGTAAATAATTTCCAAACATAACATAAAAATAAGTTCCTTGAATAAAATATCATACTAAAGTGTAATAGTTTACTTATCCTAAAGCAGTAAATCAGTAAATCAAACCACCCGCCCCTCCCCGCCCCTCCCGCCCCTCCCCGCCCCTCCTCTCCCCTCCCCAAAATTTCTCATGAATCTACTGAATCTATTGATTTCAAGTCACATTTCGAGTATCATTTCAGATAAACATAGCATAAAAGTAAGTTTTTTATATACTAACCAACGAATATATATGCTAACGTAACAAAGTTTTCACATTTATAAAGATAACATAGCATAACCTGAACTAAGAATATAATGTACAAAGGCAAACCTAACACACCTTACGCACGAATAAACCATTAACATTAACAAAGTTCCATACTTAACAACAGTAAAGTAACTATCATAGCATACAAAACGTAACCTATTCACACTTTTTCAAGCATATCTCTAACATATCAATGTTAATTTTACATTAACATGGTAATTTTTAACAAAAATTTATCATAACCTTTTCTAATTATCATACTGACCAACGAATATAGGCTAACGTAACCTTACCTAACTATCATAATCCCCAACGAATGATTGCAAACATAACAAAGTTTTATCCGAACATAACATAAAAATAACAAATTTTATCCAAACATAACATAAAAATATGTTCTTTGAATAAAATATCATAGTAAAATGTAATAGTTTACTGATTTTAAAGCAGTAAATCAATAAATCAGTAAATTAAACTACCCATATCATATCATAAATTACCCTATCATAACCTAAATTAAGAATATAATGTACAACGACAAACCTAACATATCTCACGTATGAATAATCTGCTAATATTCACAAAGTTCCCTACTTATCAAAGGTAAAGTAGCAAACAGGGCATACAAAACTCAATGTATCCCCACTTTTCCAACATATCAGCAACAGCTAAAGTAGTATTATCTAACAAAATCCCTTAACAAAGTGGCTAATCTATCAAAGATACCAGCATCTTGAACTATGAATTGATACTACCTTCATCAAAGTGTCACTCATATCAAATATAACATCATTTTAAACTATGAATAAACGTAGTCATTTGCAAAATTCTCGGGCAAACCTGACATTACTCAGCAAAAACTTAACCTAAGCCCCCGTTTCTAACACATCATCACCAGCTAACACAGTAATATCTTACGAAACTTATTATTTCTCTAACAAAGGGCTATGTCCTTATGTAACTGCTTTCTCCCCCTCCGGGTACCCCCGAGATGGGTTTTCATGCATCTCTCTGGGGGTGATCTCCAAGTATACTCGTCGCTGGAAATTGTTCGGTTATGTATAGTAAAGATTGAGATTATGTTGATGAGTGAGAGCATTCGTGAAAGCTTACAGTGTTGCCAAATCTACTTTGTATGATGCGTGTTGCCAAACCTAACAGTTTGTCTATGGTAAAGCTTGAGATTGTTTTACTTTGTTAATGTCGGCAGTTTATTCACGCTTAATGTATGTCAGGTGCGTTATGGTACTATATGTTTTAGTTCAGGTAATATTATGTTAACGTTTATTAGTTGATCGGTATGATCGATAGGTTATTTTTTATGATGTTGAAGAGAATTTGCTAAATGTCTACGTTTATTCATAGTTCAAAATTGTTTAAATTTGATATGCAAGACACTTTGAAGAATGTAGTATCAAATTTGACACTTGTTAAGAATTTTTTTTTATATATACTGCATAAATACGTTTCACTCCATAGGGGGGAACAACTGTTAGGTTGAGTTTGTGTTAAATTGGGGGTAGGTGAGAACTTATTCATAGGTCAAAATGTTAATGTCTTATCGTAGTTTCCAAATGTAGTATCTATTGTAGGTTTTTACCCATTTTAAGTGTTAGATATGTTAGGCTCTTTTTAATTTCTGTTACATTTTGTTAAATATTACTAGGACAATGTGAAATTAACACTGATTTGTTAGAGAAATGATAAGTTTCGTAAGATATTACTGTGTTAGCTGACGTGTGTTAGAAACGGGGGCTTAGGTTAAGTTTTTGCCGAGTAATGTTAGCGTTGCCCGAGAATTTTTCTATGTCCACGTTTATCATAGTTCAAAAATTGATGTTATTATTTGATATATGAGTGACACTTTGATGAAGGTAGTATAATCATAGTTCAAGATGCTGGTATCTTTGATAGATTGGCCACTTTGTTAAGGATTTTGTTAGATAATACTGCTTTAACTGTTGCTGAAATGCTGGAAAAGTGGGGATAACATTGAGTTTTGTATTTGCCCTTGTTAGCTACTTTACCTTGATAAGTAGGGAACTTTGTGAATGTTAGCAGATTATTCATACGTGAGGTCAGTGGCGTAACTAAGGATCAGTTGCGCCCCCCCGCGACTTATTTTTTGTGCGCCCCCTTTAGTCATGAACGGGGTGGATAGAGTTTTTGGAACTTGAATGACAAAAAAAGTTTTCTTGTTCATATCAAAGAAAAATCACAGCATTACAAAAGAACCAAAGTGTTATTACAATAAAAAAAAAGGTTTTTATAATATATATATATAATATGATAATAATATATATATATATATATATATATATATATATATAATATATATAATATATATATATATATATATATATATATATATAATATTATAAAAGTCCTAGAATATTAATAAAAAACAGCAAGTAAAATAAAAGTTAATATTGATTAATTACATAATATGTGGTCTTCAGGATAGTAGGAGCGTAAGCTTTCGATCATTACTAGATCCTCCTTCAGACTCTATGCATCACAAAATGTTCTCACTAATTTCTCCAAGTCCAGTGAGCGAGCCCGATCATACTCTATGTTAAGTAGAACAGGCAATTCACTTAACCTTACGGTCGTCATGTACTTCTCAAATAACTTTTTATTAGTTTTAATTTTGAAAAAAGATCTCTCAGCAGATGATGAAGCTACTGGGCAGTGTCAGAAACATAAAAGCTGTACACACTTCTGTAGTGTACACACTACAAGACAACATATTTCAATCAACAAATATTCTGCCAATTGTATTTATTTTTGTCGTTTTTCTTTTCTTTATTTCACTGGCCACAAACATTTCTGAAGCAAGGACAATTTCCGTAACTAAAGAACTTGTCACGTCGGCTTGGCATCATATTTTTTGTTAAAACTTTGTCAGGCAGACCCATGAGCTCTTTATCTTTTTGTTCTGTAAGGGCTGTAGGGCTCAAAAAGCAAAACATCTGTTTCATCTTCCTCATATCTGGATACCTTCCAATTCACTTGGGCTATTAGGTATATATGCTTCTGCTAAAAAACCCATTCACCCTGAAATGGTGCAAAGGACAATAAAGTCAAACATCTTGTAGAAAGCTCATCAAAGAAGCTTTGTCACTTTGCTTTTGCGTCTAGTAGGCAATATAAAGTCTCACTTTGCCAGCTTCTTGCCAATTTCCTGGGCCTCTTCCACTAACTTGTATAAAACTCTCCCGCAACTGGTTTAGTTTGGTGACACACCTTTCTAAAAGAGTGGAAGCTTCATCCAGGATATGTCTGATTTTTGGAGTGTTTTAAAAGTGATGTTAAAACTTTCCAAAATTTTGCTTTGAAACACAAGCATTAAAATGAAGTGAAAAGTAGACATTTTTCTTCTTAATGCTGTCGCCTTAACTTACTTCAGAGCTCTTTGTGAAGTTAGGGAATGGATTTTTGATAAAACCAATTCAAAAATATTAAATGCAAATTAACTTTAACACATCAACAAAGCAATCGTACTCGAAGACCATCTTGTTGGTCACAGTCTTTTTAACAGTTTTGTGACCATACAGGTTTCTGGAAGAAATTTCTTTCGTGATTGCATCTTGGAAGGAACTCTGACTGGAAAATACCCACATCATAAAAAACAATCATTCTGTAATCTCCTTTTACAGAATCATTCAAGACTGAAGTTAAGGTGTTTGATCTCTGCACAATGCACATACTCTGCATTAGGCGACTTTCGCTTGATTTAGGTCTGCAGTCCAATGTACTCCCCACTCATAACAGTAGCACCATCATAGCCCTGCCCTCTGCACTTTTTAATTGAAAAATTATTGCTTTCCAAAAACTTACACACTTCACTTTCTAAACCCTTCGGCCGTTGATTTATTGGATAACCCAGGAATGACTCATTAATTTTAATCTTCCTTTCATCGTAATTGATGCAGACAAATCTTATTACTACTGACAGAGTTGGTCAGTTTTAGAAATATCTTGAGTCGTATCTAAAATAAGAGAAAAAAAGGGCGCATCTTGAGTTTCACTTATTATGTCACGGAGCACATGTTGTAAAGCCAAACTAACGAGTTCATTCTGAATAGGAGCCCTCATATATTTTGTTCTACTTTTCTCATTCTCCAGGTGACTTTTAAGAAGCGGGTCATACCTGGATAACAAATCAATATTGAGAAAGTTTCCAGATTTACTATAAATATATCGGGTGTAAAAAAATATTGTATATATATATATATATATATATATATATATATATATATATATATATAATATATATATATATATTATAATTAATTTAAATATATATATATATATATAAATATATATATATATATATATATATATATATATATATATTATAAAGAGAGAGACGAGGAGAGAAGAGAGCTTTCATTATAGGAGCTTTTCATCGAAAAAAGTGCTCATCCCTCTATTACCCGCCTTGCGCCCCTCTCGGTCCTGCGCCCACCGCACCGCGGCGGGCCTGCGGGAGGCGTTATTTACGCCACGCGTGAAGGTATATTAGGTTTGTCGTTGCACCCTCTCTCCCTCTTCTTCCTCACATTTAATTTCCCGGACATTTAAATTGTAGCCATACGATTCATACAAATTTTCGTTCGAAAGGTAGATGAGTCGCTAACGGAGATCACTTACCTTCTTCGCAGCATGCATTAGCATTCCTGGCAAAAGGTAGTTGTAGCGGGCAGCCAACCCACTATCACTGTCCCTTTTAAGTCCCCCTACTACGGACACGAGAAACACACGTTGTGGGCCAATTCTTTTCCCCCGCCACATATATAGGATAAGAGATGTCTGTTAAGATGTCAGAAGAAGGTAGAAATAAGTATGTTGTACTTAATATTGTGATTAAAGGTGATGCCTGTAAAATGTGTCTTGGAGAGGGGGTGGATATATATAATATAATATATATAATATATATATATATATATATATATATATATATATATATATATAATATATATATTTATATATATATACAAAAAGGGTAAAGGACTATCTCCAGATAATATTGGACGGCAATAAACTGACAATCGAACTGAATAAAAAAACTTATGGTGAAACCTAAGTAAAAGCACCTAATGATATCTCTAAAACTAGATAGGTACAAGAACTAATAACATATATGGAATCAGCTATGAAATTTGTATGAAAAAAGGATTTTTTTTTTTAACTAAAGAATACCCTCAGGTTAAACCGCAAAGATGCAAAGAGTCGGGGTCTCTCCGGCCTCTTGAGAGACGACGGGGGACTTCGTCCCCCCTCTGTCACACCGTCGGCTCCGAGCCCCCTAAAAAAAATTCATACGCTGATTCCACTGTTAAATTGTATAAAAATAAAAAAAATTCATTTTTTTCTCATGCAAATAGAAGTGATGCCCCGAGTTCGGCGCATCAAAGGAAAGCAAAGGCCCTCTTATCAGTTCTTATCAGTGTTTACTGATAAGAAACTGATAAGATCACGTGTTTCGAAGATAACCGCTAAGTTGGTTTACTGATAACGAATCGCGTTCTTTTCTTATTCGTGTATTTAAATTTTATTTTTATTTACAAATAAAAATAAATAAAATAAATAAATTAAATAAATAAAAAAAAAAAATAAAAAAATAAATAAATTAAACTATATATATTATACCCGTATAAGGTCCCGCACCGCACCGTATTATTATTATTATTATTATTATTATTATTATTATTATTATTATTATTATTATTATTATTATTATTATTATTATTATTATATTATTTATTATTATTATTATTATTATTATTATTATTATTATTATTATTATTATTATTATTATTATTATTATTATTATTATTATTATTATTATTATTATTATTATTATTATTATTATTATTACGAAGAATCGATTTCCGAAGGGAATCAATTCTGAGTCGAAAACGATTCCTGTAAGGAATCGTTTTTTACACACTCCGACTCCGACTCTGGCTCCGGCTCCGGCTCCGGCTCCGACTCCGGCTCCGACTCCGACTCCGGTTCCGGGTTCGGTTTGGTTCAGACATCGGTTAGTGTTGATCTGACGTGATTTTTGTTAATTTATTATTATTATTATTAGTATAATGTTTTTATTAATTAATGATTATTTATTAGTTATTTTATTATTATTATTATTATTATTATTATTATTATTATTATTATTATTATTATTATTATTATTATTATTTTATTATTATTATTATTATTATTATTATTATATTATTATTATTATTATTATCATTATTATGTATTATTATATTATTTTTATTATTATTATTATTATTATTAGAAATGATTTTTTAGGCTCCGGCTCTGGCTCACCCTATGGCTCCGATATATATTTACATGGGTTGCAGTTATCGAATCGGGTTAAAAATTTGGAGGGGGGTTAATTGGTGACGTAACCTCGGCGGAGGCGAGGTTACCGCCCCGTTAATTCCCCCGAAGGGGGACCCCACCCCCTTAAAAAATCGAAATTTCGTAATTGGCTAAAAATTTGCGTGAGAGGATCAGAGTTGGAATTTCTAGTAAATAGTTGATATTGTGAACTGAGGCAGGTTGGCTCCGCCACCGGTGCTTGAGCCACTGTTGGAGCTGCCGAGTTAATAAATACATTCGTATAGCAAACAAGTATTGGCTGCTTATATAGGTTATCGCAGACGTTAGATCTCGAATATGATGGATTATAAGACCGCATAGGGTGTCTAGTGCCCACTCCGTAAGGGCCCCAACTGAAAAAAGGCACAGAGTGCAAAACAAAGGACGAAGGAGGAAGAAAGAAGATGAAAGATGAATAAAGAAGGAAAGAATGAAGAAGGAGTCTGACACAGAGTAGTAGGAGTTGACAGCTGCACCGGTGCTGGCTCCGGTGCGGTGCCGAATTATTAAATATTTGTGTAATGATACACCAATATTGGTGTCTTTATATATGTTATTGGATCTGTAGATTTCGAAAATAATGGTTTCAGAACCATCAATAAAAAATAAAAAATAAATAAATAAATAAATAAATAAATAAAATTTCTTATTCTTTTTATGTAACTTACAAATTTACGTTTTTACATACCTTAAAGCAGTAAATCAGTAAATCAAACCACCATCCAACCACCATCCCGCCTCCCTCCTGTCCAGTTGTGATCTATTGATCTATTGATTCAAGTCAAATTTTTTACTAAAATTGTAACGTTTTACATACCCTAAAGCAGTAAATCAGTAAATCAAACCACCATCCAACCCCCATCCCGCCACCCTCCTGTCCATCCTTGATCTATTGATTCAAGTCACATTTCGAGTATCATTTTGGATAAACATAACATAAAATCAAGTTCTTTATACAAAGATCAGTCAATATATGTTGACGTAACAAAGTTTCCACATTAATAAAGCTTACTTAGTATCATCTGAACTATGAATATAATCCACAACGACAAACCTAACACATCTTAAACATGAATAAACTGTTAACGTTAACAAAGTTCCATACTTAACAACAGTAAAGTAACTAACATAACATCCAAAAATGTAACTTATTCACACTTTGTCAAGCATGTCTCTAACATAACAATGTTAATTTTACATTAACATGGTAATATTTAACAAAAATTTACCATAACTTTGTGTAATTATCATAAAGACCAGCGAAAGTATGCTAACGTAACAAAGTTTTCACATTAATAAAGCCAACATAGCATTGCTAGAACTAAGAATATAATATACAACGACAAATCTGACACATCTTAAGCAAGAATAAACTGCTAACGTTAACAAAGTTCCATACTTAACAACAGTAAAGTAACTAACATAGCATACAAAAACGTAACCTACTTACACTTTTTCTAACATATCACTGATATTTTTACATTAACATAGTAACATTTAACAAAAATTTATCACAACCGTGTGTAACTATCATACAGATCAACGAGTATACTCTAACGTAATAAAGTTTCCACACCAATAAAGCAAACATAGCATCAACTGAACTACGATTATAATGTACAACGACAAACCTAATATACCTTACGCTCGAATAAGCAGTCAACATTAACAAAGTTCCACACTTAACACCAGTAAAGTAACTAACAAGGTATGCAAAACGTAACCTATTCTTACTTTTTCAAGCATATCTCTAACATAACAATGTTAATTTATATTAACATGGTAATATTTAAGTAAAATTTATCACAACATTGGGTAATTATCATACTGATCAACGAATATACTCTAACGTAATAAAGTTTCCACATCAATAATGCTAACATAGCGTAACATGAACTAAGAAAATAATGTACAAAAGACAAACTAAAACAACTTTACACACGAAATAAACTGCATCATATAAAAAAAATTCCACCACTTAACACCAGTAAATAGTAAACTAACATTGTATGCAAAACGTAACCTTATTCTTACTTTTCAAGCATATCTCTAACATATTAACGTTAATCTTACACTGACACAGTAACATTTAACAAAAAAAGTATCACAACATTGGGTAATTATCATACTGATCAACGAATATACTCTAACGTAATAAAGTTTCCACACCAATAAAGCTAACATAGCGTAACATGAACTAAGAAAATAATATACAACAACAACCTAAACACAACTTACACAGAATAAAAACTGTTAGCTTTTAGCAAAGTTCTGCACTTAACACCAGTAAAATAACTAACATTGCATGCAAACGTAACCTATTCTTAACTTTTTCAAGCATATCTTGTCGATATATTAACGTTAATCTTTACACTGACACAGTAACATTTAACAAAAAATGTATCATAACCTTGTCCGATTATCATACTGATCACCGAATATACTCTAACGTAATAAAGTTTCCACACCAATAAAGCTAACATAGCGTAACATGAACTAAGAAAATAATATACAACGACAAACCTAACACAACTACACAAGAATAAAACTGTTAACATTAACAAAGTTCTTCACTTTAACAACAGTAAAGTAAACTAACATTGCATACAAAACGTTAACCTATTCTTACTTTTCAAGCATATCTCTAACATATTAACGTTAATCTTACAAAGACACAGTAACATTTAGCAAAAAAATGTATCATAACAACAAGCGTAGAGATGCGGGGAGATGTCATCATATCAGCACGGCGAAAAATATCCTACTGAGGAAAATAGAGTGTATAAACAATCCTTAAAGGTAATGAGATTCTTTCTTTCAACAAATCAGAAGAAAGTAAACAAGAATACGACGCACGAACGAAACATATCAGATTCAAAAGAGTATATATTCTCGTTCAACAACAACAAAACAACAACAACAACAACAAACAACAATCAACAATAACATAGTACAAAAATAATTTCTTTATATACTAACCAACGAATATATGCTAACGTAACATTGTTTTCACATTAATAAAGCTGACATAGCATTACCAGAACTAAGAATATAATGTACAACGACAAAACCTAACACACCTTGCGCATGAATAAACAACTAACATTAACAAAGTTCCATACTTAACAACATTAAAGTACCTAGCACAGCGTACAAAACGCAACATATTCACACTTTTTCAAGCATATCTCTAATATATCAATGTTAATTTTACATTAACACTATTGATTTACGTCGCATTTCGAGTATCATTTCGGATAAACATAGCCACAAAAATGAGTTCTTATATATACCAACCATCGAATATATGCGAAACATAACAATGTTTTTACATTAATAAGCTAACATAGCATCATATGAATTAGAAAATAATGTACAACGACAAATCTTAACACACCTTAACACGAATAAACTGTTAACATTAACAAAAGTTCCACACTTAACAACCGTAAAAGTAACTAACATGCATACAAAACGTAAACCTTTTCATACTTTTTCCAAGCATATCTCTATAACATATAAACGTTAATTTTACATTGACACAGTAATATTTAACAAGAATTTATCATAACCTTGTCTAATTATATACAGACCAACGAATAACTGTAAACATAACAAAGTTTTATCCACACATAGCACAAAAATAAGTTCTTTATATACTAACCATCGAATATATATGCTAACGTAACAACGTTTTTACATTAATAAAGCTAACATAACATAACCTGAACTAAGAATATAATGTACAACGACAAACCTAACACACCTACGTACGAATAAAACTACTAACAATTAACAAACTTTCAGCACTTAACAAGCAGTAAATACCTCCATAAACACTTCGTACAAAACGTAACCTATTCACCACTTTTTCAAGCATATCTCTAACATATCAATGTTAATTTTACTATGATACAGTTAATATTTTACAAAAATTTAGCATAAACCTGTCTAAACATCATACTGACAAAGAATATAAGCTAACATAAATTTTTTTACATCAACTTCTTAATATTTACAAAAGTTCATTAATAACCTCGTCTAAATATATCATAATCTCCAAAGAATAATTGCAAACATAACAAAGTTTTAACCAACATAAAAATAAATAACAAAATTTTATCCTGACATAACATAAAATAGTTTTGAAATAAAATATCACAGAAAAGGGTAATAGTTTACTGATTTTAAAGCAGTAAATCAGTAAATCAGTAAATCAAACCACCCATCCCACCCGCCTGTGATCTATTGAATCTATTGATTTAATTCATATTTCGAGTATCATTTTGGTAAAACATAAAAAAAAAAGTTTCTTTATATATAAAATCCGAATATATGCTTAACCAACAGTTTTAGCATCAATAAAGCTAACATATCTAAACCGCATCTAAGAATATAGGTACAATGCAGACCTAACATTACCTCGCGTATAAATAAATCAGCTAACATCTTTGAAATTCCCTACTTATCAGAGTTAAAGTAGCTAACAGGTCATACAATACTCGATATGTTCCACTTTTCTCGGCATATCAGCAACAGATAAAGCAGTATTATCTAACAAATCCCTTAACAAAGTGACCAAATCTATCAAAGATACCCAAACATCTTGAACTATGAATTGACACTACCTTCGTCAAAGTGTCACCTCGTTTGGAGTATAACATCATTTGACCTATGAATAAACGTAACATTAGCAAAATTCTAGGGCAAACCTAACATTACTCAACAAAAACTTAACCTAGGCTCACGTTTCTAACAGATCATCGTCAGTTAACCACAGTAATATCTTACAAAAACTCATCAGTGCTCTAACAATTCAGTGTTATTTCACATTGTCATAGTAATATTAAACATAACGTACCTAACTTACGAATAAACGTTTTCATGAACCAAGCAGATCTAAAGCAACACTTACCTTCGAGAGGAAAACCCAGGGAATTGCGCCCTTTGAAAGGGATTGAATCCTGAGAGGGGGGATCACCTGAAGGGGTGTAAGCGGGCTTTGGGCCTCAGCCCGTAGGGCTGAGGCCTTACCCCTCCTTTTTGAATGTTATGTTAGTTACTTTACTGTTGTTAAGTATGGAACTTTGTTAACGTTAACCATTTATTCCTGTTTAAGATGTGCTAGGTTTGTCGTTGTGTATATTCATTAGTTTCAGATGATGCTAAGTAAGCTTTATTAATGTGGAAACTTTGTTACCGTCAACAATATATGACTGATCTATTGTATAAAAGAAACTTGATTTGGTATGTTATGGTTATCCAAAATGATACTCGAAATGTGACTTGAATCAATAGATCAAGGATGGACAGGAGGGTGGCGGGATGGGGGTTGGATGGTGGTTTGATTTACTGATTTACTGCTAGGGTATGTAAAACATTTACAATTTTAGTAAAAAAAATATGACTTGAATCAATAGATCAATAGATCAATAGATCTCAACTGGACAGGAGGGAGGCGGGATGGTGGTTGGATGGTGGTTTAATTTACTGATTTACTGCTTTAGGGTATGTAAAAACGTAAATTTGTAAGTTATAAACAAAAAGAATAAGAAATTTTATTTATTTATTTATTTATTTATTTATTTTTTATTTTTTCTTGATGGTTCTGAAACCATTATTTTCGAAATCTACAGATCCAATAACATATATAAATACACCAATACTGTATCATTACACAAATATTTAATAATTCGGCACCGCAATGGAGCCAGCACCGGTTCAGGCTGTCAATCCTACTCCTCTGTGTCAGACTCCTTCTCCACTCTTTCCCTCTTTATTCATCTTTCCTCCTTCTTTCTTCCTCCTTCGTCCGTTGTTTTGCACACTGTGCTTTTTTTTCAGTTGGGGCCCCTACGGAGGGGGGCCCTAGACACCCTATACGGTCTTATAACCATCATATTCGAGATCTACGGTCTCGATAACCTATAAAAGCAGACCAATATTGTTGTTATACGAATGTTTATTAACTCGGCACCGCAATGGCTCCAGCACCGGTGCCGGAGCCAACTCCTCAGATTCACATATCAACTATTTCTAGAAATTCAACTCTGAATCCATCTCACAACAAATTTTAGCCAATACGAACAATTCGATTTTTTAAGGGGGTGGGGTCCCCCTTCGGGGGACCCACGGGGACGTAACCTCGTCGTAGCAAGAAAACTAATAACATATATGGAATCAGCGTATGAAATTTGTATGGAAAATGATTTATATATATATATATATATATATATATATATATATATAATATATTATTATATCTTCTATATATATATATATATATATATATATATATATATATATATATATATATATATATATATTTATATATATATATATATTATATATAATATATATATATATATATATATTATATATATATAT
>JABUQX010118922.1:10000-42636 GCA_015478945.1 Trachelipus rathkii | reverse complement strand
TAAATTTAGGTTTATGAGTACGAATAATTTTTTCATCATATATCATTTAGGGGGTCTGGGCGTGATAAAAATTTATCGTTTGGGCTTCACGCCTCGTAAAATGTCCCCAATATATTTGACCTCCTATCTCTTTTTTGAATACATAACTATCTTCGCTGACAACTGGTCTCAGCTCACTCAACATAATTCGATATTCTCCTTTCTCTTTTTAATTTTCCTCTCTTTTCAAGGATCTCTCTTCTAGAATCTCTTTTTCGAATATCCAAGTACTACCTTCTTTTTCTCTCTCTTTTCTCTCTCTTCTTCTTTCATTTTTAGTCCCCCTCACTCTTTTTACTCATAGTCGTACCATTCACATTCTCTTTCCTTAATTTTTCTCATCACATTATCTTTTCTTCTTATGGGTGTTAAAACTAATAGTCCAGTCTTTCTTTTCTCTCTTTTCGTTCCCTTACACCTTTAAAAGCTAATTTTCGGGGCTGTTTTTTCGTCGTCCTGCTAGTATTGTTTCGGGCGCAGGCTCTTTCATTCTTATCACGAACCTAATATCGAATGTTCAATAACCTTCATTTCTTTTTTATTAGAACTGCTGAGGCATAATTTTTTCTCCAAAAATCCAACAAAACTACTTCGTCGCATTTTTGTGTCCTTAAGTATAACCAATCCCTGATGTATAATTAAGTTTGGACATAAGTTCATTTCGAACAAAAATTGTAGAAGTTGAATTACGAAAAACTTGTCAAAAAAATCTAAGGCGTTAGAAAAATGAAAACGGGCCGATAACAATGACCTAACAGACACAGGAAAAACACCCGGAAAAATGCACGTTTTTTACGGAGGTCAGAAAAGCTGCGGTTTTGGTGTGTTTTCCCCCCCATTCTAACAACGACACATAGGTTGCATCTAAGAAAAATTCTAATGCTCCATCTTTTTCTTCTCTTCTTAGGTTAGTGGGCTAAAATGGGGTTCTTCCCCATAAATTCTTCCCAATATTGGACCCTCCCCTTGTGTATATAGTTTACATGGGTCTCATTATGATACTCTTTCCGCGTGCGCTTGATTGTGCGTCGCCCCACACGTAGTAGGAGGGGGGGTGAGGGTTCTAGTTTGATGTATCCGGTCTTGGGTCAGGGCTTTGCCTCCTGTTTTCTTACGTCTGCTCTCTATTTTTTTCTCTACTCGGGGTTGTTTGTCCCGATTTAATTTTCCCCTTTTGTACAGTTTTTGCTTTTACAACCTTATATACTTATAGTACTATTTTTTATTTTTGGAGTCTTGCTCTATGGTATTTTGGTGTTTGGGTCCCTCCACCCTATGGGGGGGTTGTACTCCGCCGGCACTAGTGGTAGTCTTTTTATTATTTTTCGTCTATATATACCCGCCTGCGTTACTTTTCTCCAGTGCCCTCCCCCACGTCCACAACATTTCGTCTTGCTTTACATTTTTCTTCCATTATGTTTATCCTTTACCCTTATCATTCCTAGATTATATCATTTCATTTCGCGTTGTTCCTGTATTTCTTCACGTCTTCCACGGAAATACTATATTCCATTTCCCCTACTCCCTCAGCTTCTCATTCTTTCTTTTTCCCCCTTTATTTTTCTCCTCTATTACCTTTCACTACTAGTTCCCTTTCATTTCCGTAATTTCTGGTCTTTGTCAGTCAGTTAGGTTTTGCCATTTTAAATTTGTTGCAATATGACCAGTTTCACAACACCATATCGCGCTTCCTCTTTTTGGTTAATATGTCTCATTTGCGGCTCTTTTCCCTTTCTTGTCCATTCTGTCAGCCCCGCGAGCTAATTGAATCAATCTTCGTCTTTTTTGTTATTTGGTTTTTCTCTCCATTTGTGCGTGGAAAGCGTGGATGTACTTGTGGGTTCATACACTTTCATATCATGATTGGGGCACTCTTCTTTTTGCCACTGCCCTCCTGGCCCCTTCTCCCTCCTTCACATTCCTCCTCTCCTCCTCTCTCTTCATCTTCCTCTCGTACTCCATTCTCAAGATCGGCTCGAACTTCCCATCTGCTACTATTCCTCATGCTATTTTTTACATCTCGTGGCGTAAAAATAAATTATTTCTCTTTCTCTTTACCATCCTCTATTAATTCATATTCTTTGTCGAGAGGTTACAGTATACAACTAGTAATCCCGTGCCTTTTGGGGTCTGGTTTTTTGTATCAGCCTTCCATATGATGCTCGTCCCTCTTGTGCTAACAGCTTCTCTAATCTATTTCTTACTCATATTTTCTTCCGGATCATGCCCCGCGCCTGTCATTCTCCTTTTTTATTTCTGCCCTTCATAATCCTCCTCATTTTTTTATTGATCTCTCTTACAAACTCATTCTCTGCATTAATCTTTGCAATGTATACTCCAACGTCGTGGTTGTTTTATTTTCTCTTTTTCTTCATATATATCATCTTATCTATAGCCCTTTGCATCTGCTCTCTCTATCGTCTTTATCTTCATCTGCTTATTTACCTCTGTTTTTATGTCAATATGTAATTATTATTTTATCTCATTTAACTTTATCTCTATATTACTTCATTCTATATTATTCTCCTACTACTTAATTTCAATCTATATTTATTTTACTTATTCAGTATTATCATCTTATCGTACAAATTTACAGGAGATTGACCATTAATCTTTCTCTTCCTTATTATGAAGATACCCTAAAGGTATTTTCTTTTACCACTTTTCCGATCATGTCACCTTCTCTAGGGGTTTTCGGTTTCACATGTCTACTTGTATTTATATTTTCTTTTCCGACCCCTTTCGTTCTGCCCTTTAATTCCGAGTTCCGTTTCCTTCCTGATTCCTGTATTTATTACTCCATTCTTCTTTATTCATCCAGTTTTACTGTTTCACTTTTCTGACCTATTGTATTTTTTCCAATTTCCTATTCACTCCTTCACTTACTTTCAGCCTCACTTTTGTCATCTCACTTATGACCTACCTATCATTCTATTGCTATCCTTACGCCCTGTTATACGTTCCACTTTAGCCTCTACTTACGCTGCACCCCTATAGTGCTTCGTTCTAGCTCCACCGCCCGCTACTCTCTGCTTTCCTACTCTTATTCCCATTTTTATTTAAGCCATTTGGTATTTTGACCCCTTGGGATTCCTGCCCGGGCGTCGATAGTCACGCTTCATTTGCTTGAGCCTGCATGGATTTGGCGATTTCTTATCCTTATCTTCGATTCCATACGTGACGGTGTGATGTTCTGGGCTTTGTCTACCACCTTTGCTCACCGGGCTTATCCCCTTCCCGCCTTCTTTGCTTCCATCCCTCGCGGGCCTCTCTTTCTATACTCCCCTTATTAGCCTTTAACTCTCTGTTAATACTCCCCGCTGTGTTACCACCTCGCGCCGCCTTATCTCACCGACTTGCACTTTTATGCTCTCATCGCCGGTGACCCTATCCCTATCTCTACGGTCTTTGCCCGTCCCATATGTCGTGCCCTTTTGGTCGCTACCCTTTTCCACTTCCCAGAGTCATCTATTCCTCCTCGGTGTCTTATACCCTTTTTCCATTAAAGTGATAAGATATATTATAAGCTCGCTGCTTTGGGTGATCGCTCCAGGGCTCGTCTCTAGCCTCGATCACGCCTATGACTTCACCTAGCCACGCCAGCTGTCCGCTTAATTGTCGCACGGCCTCGTCGTAACCTCAATGCTGGCGCGGTTCGGGACGCGAGCGTTAGGTGCACCGCCCTTATGAGTTACCCCTCGGCTCGCCACTCTTTGCTATTACCTCATCAACTTTATTTTTGCAGGGTCCGCCCCCTCTTCCCTTCTTTATCTTATGGTTCGTGCCCTTTCCTGTGCTCGAAGTCCCACCGCCCCGCGGACGCCCCCCCTTTAATTCCTACTTCTGTCGCCCCCTACGGGTGCGCCCCCTGCTCCCAGGTTATGTTGAGTGTTAATCTTTTATCCTTTATTTATTCTAATTGCTTGTGATTTATCTTCTTGTGCTTTTAAAAGTCAATTTGCCCAATAATTATAAAACAAAGTAGATCTCTTATATTGATTATATTTCTAGCATATGTTTTAGTGTTTAAATTTTTATACATTTTTTTTATATATATCATCTTATAATATTCTAATATATCATCTAATCTATATTATCATTTTTCTTATAGTCTCTCTTATTCGTCTTCAATCTCTTAGATCTCATTATCCTGGAACATAATTCGTCTCTTCCCTCATAATATATACGTTATATTTCTTCTCATATATATACATTTCTTATTATTTATCTACTCTGAATATATCTCTCTTATCACGAGTTTTTGCTCTTTCAATCATACTTTCTTGTCTATTTTCATGACAGTCATTTCTGAATTTCTATTCACAATACATCTTCTTCCTCTTATCTTCTCTTTTGTTTTCTCTCGAGTATACCATTTCTGCATCAATTGTTTTCCAATATTTGCACCATTAGTGGTTGATTTGTCAGTTTACGGGCGCTCCTTTAAGTATTCTTAACATTTCTCCACAGCTCGCATACTTCTGCCACTTTCCCCGCGTCCCCTTTCTTTTGCTTTCTTGGTCCAGAATTTCCCTCGGTATCCTCTCTCTTTGTTTTTCCCCACATGGCCTCTACGGGTTTCTCCATTCCTTGCGCACCCTTTTCCCTCTCTCTCTAACGCATTTTTTTCTCCCCTTTCCTCTTCTACAACAGACACTCCTTTTTCCCTGAGAATTCTCCCTTCCGGTGGTTCTCTCGGCACGTCGATTATTCCACACTATCTTGACCTGACGTCTGCAACTATTTATTTTTTTCCGTTGTCTTTGTTCTCCTGCGACGCCGGCTTTATTTTCCTCTCTCCCCTGTTTTCTTTACCCCCAGGGCTCCCTACTTTTTTGCCATCCTGTAAACAATCGCATACAACGGATCGAACACTGTCCGGCACATCCCTACTAGCTGAGCCCGTCCTTCTCGGCCCTTTCTGTTTTGCGCCGCTTTCCCTTTCCTCTTCTTATGTATTAATGACACGTAACAGGAACATCTACAACCTTTCATCTTTCTGTAGCGAATTCCGTCTTATAACACTGTTCGGCAACGCGACTTAAATCTTTTGTTGCCCACCCGTCCCCCGGTCTTACTTGTTGTGCGCGGAGCTGTGACTGATCCTTTCCGTGGTCGAACGATCTCTTTTGTACCGACACCTTTTGCGCTCCGGCACACTCATACACATCCTGTACGTATCTACTCTTGAACTCTCAGTCGTGAGGTGAGACAGGGTTTTCTCCAAAGATATTCATCTAACACGCTTCTCCCTACGTAATTATATTCCCGACTTCTCCACATACTCTCTTGTTAATTTCTTCGTTTTCCTTTCTTTTCTGTGTCACTATTCTAATCCGTTCCTACAAAGTATATTAGTTGTTATCTTAAATGGTTCCCCCAGCTCGTTGTCTTTAACAAGACATTGGCTCCCCGTACGCAGTGTGTGTTTTAACTAGCTTAATTGCACTTCTCCGCCTGTGTGGACGACAATTCTCCCCTTTTTTCTTCACGTTTGTCCCTTCCCGGTCCCTTTTTTTTTCTATTGCGTGCCTGCTCTATTCCTTTGCCCCCTCGAGCCACAACGGCAACACTTACAGTGTGTTTAGTATCCCTTGACTAATCTTTCCTATTTTGGCTTTTTTCTGGGCCCGATCTCGGTGTCCCTTTCTTATCGTGGGGTCATCCACTACATCTTTCCTTCCCCCCCTTTTTTCCCCCTAATTTCTCTTCCCTCTTTCTAACGCGCGTGTTCACTTCCGCGATACCTTGCTATGTCCTTCTCCGTACCGCCACACATCTTTACTTGCCCGTTATCTTATCATGGTCGTCGCTGGGGTGGGGTGCTTGAGCAATATTTTATATCATGGTGATTCTCTACATATTGTCCGGGCCCTGTTTCGCTTCTAAATACTATATGTTCCCCTCATTCTTAAGTTTACTGTGCAGACAATAACTTCTACTCTTTTCTTATCTATGTTTATCTTTTCTAAAATACACGTTCTTCCTAATTTGTATGTCATGTTTATTTTTAAACCTTTGCTTTCGTGTCTTGACCTACATAATCTCTCTATAACTATTGATCTTCCTTTCTTCAATTAGGAGGATAAATATTCTGCTATTCCCTCACTATTATTTCCTTTGTCTTTTCATTATTCATCCTCTTTCATTATCTTATCATCATCTATATATATTAATTATAAGTTATTACCTTTATAATTCATTGTTTATATTTTTTCCATCTCTATCATTAATACGCCGGTTTATATCTTCGTCTACACCCTTCATATTCTTATTTCATTCATCTTAACCTATATTCATTCTAATCTCTCTTCTCTATTATTCTCCTCCATAATTCATCATTTCTTGAGGGCTTTCCTTTACTTTTTCTATTATCCTATTTTGAAATCTATTCTAAATATATATATCTTATATTTATATCTTATCTATTAATATTATCTATATCTATTTATATTACATATTTCTCTATTATTATTATTATAATATATATTTATATATATCCTTTCTATTCATTCTTCATTTTTCTTCATTGCATCCAGGGTGCTACAGGATGAAACCTTCACGTATACTAGTGTCCACGCTCCACTCGGGACTTCCCCTGTAACGCGCGCCGTCGTAATGCTTCTACTGAGCAGACGCTTAGCAGGGCGACAACGGCGTATTCTCGCTGAGTGTTAAATACTTGCTCGTTTACGTTTAGTCAAACTACCTAGCTCCACTGCTGCAATCAGGTGGGCTTACGCCTTTTAATTCACGCGGTTCCCATGCTCCACGGGCCGCAGCATTCCTGTCTACACGCATTGCGCGCGGCTGTCGGCGCCTGCTGGTAGTAATTATATATACGCGGCGTAACTAGGCTTCCAATTTAGGGCTCACGCTCGCCCTCGGTAGGCCATACGCTCCATCCCCTCGCGCCCTCACCGCCGCCTTATACCCCGTCGGCCCTTCATTATAATATCCCTGCTCTCTATTTAGTTTCAAGCTCACCTATACAAATACGCCCTACCGTGGAAGTGCCTTTACATACCCGCTCATCCGCCGGCGACATCTCCCCCGTATTTTTCCTCGCGCATTACGCTCTTCGTCCTTCTTGGTCGAAATCCCCGCCAGACGCCCGTCCCTTTTCTGTTGTTTCAAGCAGTGTTATTTTACGACATCTGTTCACCCCCCAAGACGCATTGCTAATTCGGCCATACTCACACAGAACGAGGGTGTGTCGTAGATTTGCCGCAGAACTTTGGGCAAACGGCACTATGATCCCCCCTTTTCTGGCAACGAAGCGGTCTGTCCACTCAAGCTGGATCCGGTTGGCCGCGCCCGGGGTGTCTTCACGCCGTAGTAAACACGTACAAACTATTGGTCCGGACAAGACAGAAGTGCAAACCACAATCTCCACACACTAATTAGCCCGGGGTGCTAGAACTGCGTCCTCGCAACTCGCTAGGTACCCCTTGCTGCTCCTCACACTCACACCGAAGACGGCCATGTAGCCACGGCTCAGATCCAGCACCTCCGTGCCGGCTCTCGCCTCTGTGGATAGAGTTGCATCGTGGCGAGACCTCCGGGTCATGCACCAATGGCAAGTAGTGAACGCATACGCGTTGGGACAAACCACCACTCTGATAGCCGACGAAGAAATTCGGGCAATAGTGGCCGATATTTTTTTCCTTCGCGACGTGTCCCTGGGCACGTCAGAAGCCCTCGTCCTTCACCGCCGGGAGCACGAGCATCCAGTCCCAGAAGGTTGGCAACGGAAAAGAAAGGAGGCACCCTCTTGTCTACTCCCTCGGCCTACGGCTGCACAACGCGCGGGCCGGCCAGCGGGACTTCACGCCTGGTGCGGCTGCAGCAGGTTTGTTGGACACCTTTTCGACCATATCAACGCGATATGCAGCAGGCCGGATGCAGATTACACCTCTGTCCCCCAACTCCTTCCTTGTCTCTCTTCGAGGTAGTTGTCAATACTTCGGTACGCCAGCTTGCACTCTCCTAACGAACTTCTCTCAGGCGTACCTTCTTTCATTTTTCTTTCCTCTTTCTTAAGCCTCTCACTTTTTTATAGCTAGCTACTGCCCTCTTTTTCTGTTCGTTACTCCAGGTTTGTTCGATTACGCAACTCCTTCTTCCCGTCGCCTCTGGTTTGTGGTCTCTTCCTTTCTGGCTTATAACCCGCAGCTTTATAGATTTTTTCTTTCGAGCACCTAATTTGTTTCTCTTTCACTCTCTTCCTCTCTCTCCCTACAGTTCCTCTCATCTCTCTTACCCTATTTTTTTTTTGGGCGTTTGCGCCTTTACTGGGCCCTTTCACCTCCCGATCTCGTTCTCCCCTCTTCTCCTTGTATCCGTTCCCCTCGGTTCGTGCCCCAATTTCCCGCCTCCCTTTCGTTCTTCCGTCTCGGGTCATCAACGCCTTCCCCGTAGCTTTTTCCACGGGCACTCGCTCCGCCTATTTTCGTCTTTGTGTTTTTTATCGGTTTTAATCCTTCCATTCTCTTCTATAGAAAGCCTATGTGTCCAAGTACATAGATAAACGGTCATTATCTGACCCACCACTTCTGCCAGTCAACGCGTGCTTTTCGCTTCTGCTCTCGCTGTCACATGAGACAAATGATAACCCGTAACTGGTGTTTCAAAACGTGCTCTAGAAATCCTAGCATGCGACGTACAATGTCTATACATCTCGTCCGGACTACGACCTATTACTTATGTATGATCTTTTATACATCCATTGTCTGCCTTCCGTCTTCCTCCTTCGTTCGTTACTAACGTTTAGTCTCAGGTTTTGTCTCGTCACGTATCCTCGCACCTCACTACGCCTTGCCCAACACTTCCCTTCTGATCCTAAATGTTGGTACACTCCGGGTGATCTAACCCCACACCCTGATGCGTGTCGCTTCCTCTCTTAGGATCATATTTATAAGTCTGTATTAAACTTAAGTTAGTCAGCAACTACGGTCGTCTCACCAATACAAAGCGTGTGTTGCGGCGGGGATATTGCACGTGCCACAAGGCCCCTTCACTACTCTATTTCAGAATTATATCTCCTTAGGGTGAGTATAAATGCCTTGTTTCTGGCAAACCGTATTATATGGCCGTTACTTAGCATACCATTATATACGTATACGCATCCCTGGTCACTCACGAGCCCTTTGTCTTTAACTAACCATGGTGCTACTTACAGTTCCTTCCTCTCCCAGTCTTTCTCTTTTCTGAGGCCCTCTTTGCCTATACTTCCTGCGTGGCCCCTCCTTTGCCCCCCTTGCTCCCTTTTAAGTTGCCTCAATAACCGCTGCCGCAGTTCTTTTTCGTGTACATGTCCTTTTTCATATAAATCGCGTCCCTCACTAGTTTTATCTTTACGTGCTGTACGGTTCCAACCCAGTCCCAGGTCACGTGTAATCCTTTTTGTTCTCGGTTTACTTTCGCCTATTGTTGGGGTGGGTCGTCTCTAGTCTCATGCCGGGGTTGTACCACCGCGCCCCTGCCAACTAGGGTGTTACATTTGCGTACGGCGGGTCTTTTGATTTCCATTCCTCTTCGGTTCCCCTGCGTAGGTGTCCTGCGATCCAGCGTGTTCTTCGCACTGGGCCCGTGGGACCACAGAGCTTAGCCCAACGGACACAATTGGGCACCGAAGTACCTACTCTTTGGTGCCCTTTTCGCACACCGAGCCTGCACGTACGTCCTACATCATTGATCCGGCATGCACAAGAGCTCCCCGTGCTCTTCTTGTATTAGGGCGTGCTCGCGTCCCTCACTTCAATGCGTCGAGGGTACGGGCCTGTTGGAGCTTCCCGTGAGCCTCGTTGTCGATGCACGTTTAAAGTACGCTGAAGATTTTGGCGTGGCTGAACCCCCGTTAGTGAGATCTTACATGCTTGTACTGTTTTTTTTTTCAAATGATATCTATCTTTCTTCGCTCTGAATCATTTTCATGACAGGTTATTCTTCTCAGACGACCCCTCTATAGCTCTCTATTCTCTCGGTCAAATTTTCTCATACCCAAGTCAATTCTAGTCGAGACATATATGCATTTCATCTGCGTGTAAGGATGCCTTATGTTGGTGGTGATTCGGACGAACGAGAGGTTGCCGGGCTTGCAAAATCCCTCGCCCTTTTCTGTGCCATCGGATGCCGAAGTGCACAATGATTAGGAAGGGATGCCATGGGAGCTTTTGAATGTCTTGTATGTTATCCCTTCGAGCACCCCGCGGAGGCCTGGCACAGGGTTCGCGAACAGGCTGCAAGTACGCGCTCATCCGCGGCTAGCAGCCCATGTAAGCTCTGACACATACATGGCATTGACTCGGTGTTTTCCGGCCGCTCGCGGCAACTTCTGCGCCTGCGTTTAATGAGGCAGCCGCTTTTTGAACTTATCTAGACTAGGCAGAGGGGCTCCTTACACACTAAATTGAAGTCATCTCCAGGCTACACCGTTCGCCCCCTCTTCTGGACCATTATACTCTAAGTAGGAGTGTCATATCGTGTTTCGTGTCTATACTCCACGAACCTCTTCCTGTAAGGTAAACTCTCACTACTACCTTTCTCTTCTCTCTAATTGAGTATAGATAAGTCTCCGAAGGAAGGTACGATAGTTCCGCTTACTCATCTCTTATCACTCCAACTACTTCTAAGGCTAAAATGGATGCATCTCGATATTATTATATCGCCATGGGACTAGCCTTAATTCATCGCCTCTCTCTCTCTCTTCTCTTCCATCAGTAGAACAGGAGATACATCCCTCCTCAAGCGATGAGGTAAGTGCAGTCCTTTTCTTGGAGAGTCCCAGTGACTGCGTGTATCCATAACTATTTTCTGATCTCCGGGTCTCAATCAATCTCGCTTTGGCATATTATGTACTACACATCGTCGTTCCACACCTTTCGGGCTTGGCTGCCTGTTCCTCGGTTACGGCGTACGCACTGGAGGCCCCGTGCTTGATGTACTCCTACAGGGACTTGGCATCGGCCATTGCCGCGGCGCCGTAGTAGTTTTCTTGGTTTTCTCCCGTCAACCGGTCGACCCCTCTTCTGGGTTGCACGCCTGGTGCGTGACCAAAAATCCCCATCAGATCAAGTTTACTCCCCGCCTTGTGTCTCTTTTTTTCTTTCTTTCCTTCTTGCATCATCGGGCCGACTTGTATGAAGTTCTTGTCTTAAATTTGTTTTTGCACAACTCAAGCTTTTCACCTCTATCCTCGTTTTTTTTTTGCTTTGTTACCGAGTTTTTGGCCGGTCGCCTCTCTCGAACCGCCCTCTTATATGTTCAGGGATCCCGATCGGGTTTCGTCTCTGCGGACACGCCCCGGACAGCCGCCGTCCCATAGCTTCTGGCGATCGGAAAGAAGTGATGAAACACTAGAAGTAGGTTTTTTGTGTCGCTTGTTCAACGGCATTGGTCCGTCTCTTCAACCTCGACTTACTTCGTAAAGCTGTCCCGTGGGTTAGTGCAGTGTGGTTACCGCAAGCAAGCCTTGTTGGCGCGGCGCTTTCTCCCGGTGAATACAACGGGACATTTCCCTTACGACATGCCTTGTGGAACTTGTCAATTTTAGGTTTACAACGGGAGAGCGTGGCGCTTAGGGTTCCACGCCTGCAAGTTATCGAGTGTGGCTCATCGGTTTACGATGGTAGGGCGAATTTGTCCATGTTAGTCCTATGTATGCCCGCCGACGGTACCAATTATGCCGTGGTGGCCCCGCTTCTCCCTGGTCTCTTTGGTTTACGCTGTCTGCCGGAATGGCCTGTATCGGGCCGTTGTGGCGCCCCATGAGTTTTGGGCGCGGTCTTGCCGTGGGTCCCGAGGTTACCTGGCCTTCCCTCGCCAACCCACCCGTTGCCGGGCTCCTGACGGGCCTGCGGTCTGGTGCGACACACTGACGCCTGTCCTTTGCATCATGTTGGGGGTCCTATCTAACTCAGTCTCGCCCTCCTCGTCAGAGCGCTTCTTCCTTCCGTGCGTGACATGCGCGTACTCAGAGGGTACCCACGTCTCGTTAGTTGGTACCCAGCAGAATCCACCAGCTGGCACGAGCCGCGGGCTCATCGTGATGCGCTGCGTCGAGGCGCTGGGTTTGGTCAGACGCCGACCCGGGTAAGACCACGTGTGCCTCGACGAGCGGCGCCGTCCCGTCGCGCGTTCGGTTGCACAAACCGTCTTGTCCGGATGCGGCTACTGAGGCGTGTTACATCCATGCTGGCTAGGTAGACCGCGCGTCTGGCCCCAGCCCGCGTTACTCCACCTCTGCTCCGCTCCCTCCGCTTCGGCCCTTGTCCTGCTCCCCTTCGCTGTCAGACTCTCGTGTCCGTCATCACTTCCCATGCCCCTTCCTGTCCTTTCGGGTCAGAGTTGTTCCTGTCACTGCGCTGCCGGTCTCGTGTCACGCGTCCCCAAGTGTCCAACGTGCAGCTTCATCATCGGCCGTAGCTGCCCGAACATCCGCGTTTCTGCGCCGTCAGGGCCCTAATTGGTCTCGCAGCTAGGACGGTGCTCTTCCAAAGACCAATGCGGACTCTATAATGGCGGACTTATCAAGCGTTCCCTGACCGCTTTCTCCGCTTGTATGGTTCCTTACTAGCTCCGACTCCAAGCGTGGGTTGTATGCCCGGAGACGTCATAAGCGGTGATACAATATGCCCTCACGGCACAACGGCTCCGTATCACACTATTGCTGTGCCAGGCGGGATGGTCGCGTGCAGTCTTTTGTGCCAACGACTGCTATACCCTAAACCTTATCGTCTGGCCGTCGTCCCTATGCCTTGCCTTCTCCTCCAGTCCATCAGAACGAATGGCACTGCCCTCTTCGCCCTTCCTCCCAGAGTGTCTCTTTGTCCCTCAAGCACCAGGGCTCTTTATGTGGGCCGCGCGCAAAACACACCAGTACGCCGCTCAGTCTTGGCGAGATGTTCCGAATAAGGAGGACAGGAAAAGGCCAATTTACAGAAGTTCTGTTAGAGATTGTTTTAGCTTGCTGCGCTTGGGCAAGTTCCCCTTTAGGGTAACCCAGCGAGGTGAAGCCACTTCCGTCGCGATAGTAACCTCAGTTTTTAGGCCCTTTCCCGGGCCGCACGCGGCAGAAATGGTGCTCCGGTTATTATGGTTTGGCACGTTCGTCTAGCCTCCCGAATGCATGGACGGTATACACTCGCATTGCCTGACGGCTAATTCTTCTTGCCGCTGTCTTGCGCACCTCACAACTCACTTGCTCCGCGCCCTTTTGGCCGTTCTCACTTCTGCCTCTCCTCCCAGTAAATTCCATCAGCTCTATGGCCCCCTGGCACCGCCCTCCCCCAGCGACATTCTATACCATGATGCTCTTGCAACGTGATAACAACACGTGATGCTCTTCTCTACTCGAGAGGCGTGGGTACATCAGGGGGCGCGGCAAATCAACAACGCAGCGGGAGACAATCCGTTCTTGGTCAGCCGGTTTTTGGCAACAACATTTCTTCTCACTCGTCGAGTAGTACTTAGTTCTTCTCCCGTGGCTTGCCGCTGGCAGTGGCCGGCCCCGCTGAAAGCGCATTCACTAGCTCTCGGGCCTCAGCTAGGACGATCAGGGGGGCTACCGTCGTACTGTTTCGGATGCTTGCAGGCCGTCCCGGCCCACTCCCGCCTCACCCCTCGGCCATATTTAACGTGGGAATTCTGCGAGGGGTAGACCTGGCGATGCGATAAGCCCACTATGTAGGTTTACCACCTATTGCCGCATCTCTTTTTCATAGCTCTCCGCTAAGAGAGTGCTATACGTTGATTAATCTCTCTGTGGTCTCCGTTCTCATTTCGGGGGCTCACTTCCTGCTCACGCTGGGCCTCCGTCCGTTTCTTTCCGGTCCTTCTCTTCTCTCCTCTTCCCGGAAACCTCAACGTCAATCTGGGCCAGTTACTTGGACACCACAGCTACTGCTTTCACACCGCTAGCTACAATATGAAGGGTTCCACATCCGACCCCCATTTGAGGCACTGAGATCTAGCTACCGGTTTGTCCCACGATCTCAAAAAGAGATTCGTAATGAGCTAGATGGTCGAATTTTCTTCCTATCAATTATGCCCATTTTGCCATTGTTGCAGGCGCTGATCAGACCCGGTGACCGTTTCCTCATCGCTTGCTTCCCCTGGGCGCCTATATTAGCCAGTGAGCCACAGGCAGATGGTCGCCCATCCCAACTTTCAAATTGCCGACGCCTTTCCTCTGCTCCATGATCTTCCAACAAGCTTTCTCCCGGCCTACCTTATATGAGGAGAGAGGGCGTCTTTTCCTCATGCACTAATGTGTTCGACCATGCGACATGGGATGCTGGGGTGGATTTATTGGGCCAGGGGGTAGTATACGGCACAGCAGCAAGGTCTTGATGTCTAACAGCTTTGTAAGCAAGTGCCATGATCCCAGCCCTGCTCGCTAGGGGTCATCTGTTCTCCGTGGACCGCTCAGAGCACGTCGTTAATTACCAAGTCATGGTTTGCCAACGCTGTACGGAGGCCAGACTATGTGCTGGGTGCTAAGTCTACTTTCTGCAAACTCTCACACTCCATTCCTATTGAAACCCTCCTTTTTCGCGCACGCCATCATATGTACAGGAACCGGACGGTCCGTGTGTATCCTCGTCTGGTCATCGTGAAACGACGATCAACAGGCCCCACTAGCCATAGTGATAACCGGGCTGGCTTGCTTTCACTACAGCCCGGCATAAATCCTATTTAGTGCTTTGAGGCGCCTACTTCGGAACACCTCCACGAGCCCACGTGAGGATTGTTGGCTGTGCTAACCGGTCTACTTGGTGGCATTCTGGGCTTGCACACTTTCAGTCCATCGAGTTCGGGGTCTTCCGTTGCGGTCACCCTACTTCAGTAGCCTCGGCTTCTTCATTACACGATAATTTTATTTTTTCGGCCCCTCCCACATTCTTTTTTGTCCTCCCTCCTCAAGCGTTCTCGTTCCTGGGTATTTCCCCCCCGGCCCAAGCTCTGTTGCCTTCTGCCTCGCTGCTCTTAGCAAAGTGAGTCAGTTATCGCGCTCACGACCCGATTTACCGTGTATCTTCTTTTCATCATTGTGTTTTTTTCGTAACTTAGGTGCGATTCTTTCTTTAGTTCTATTTTTCTTTAGTTTCTTTTTTGTGTCGTGTACATTGAAAATCCCTAAATAGAGGACCATGCCATTCACCAGTATTTACCATGGTTTATGTCATTGGGGCCTTACTAGTTATTTTTTCATAATACGATTCAGGGGTCTCTTCCCTCGTGAAACAATGAAGGTTTAGGCGTCTACACGAGGAATAATGGGTGGCCGGTACGGCGATACTCCTTCGTGCGAATATCCCAGTAAGAAAGAGTTGAGAAAATCGTGGCGTCTCTCTGTGGTTTCTTAAGGTGTTCTGCTACGTATCTCCTTTTTTTTTTTGGCCTTCTTTCGCTCTGTTCCCTTTGAACGCATTTCCATACTTATTAGGTTCACACAACCATCTCCGCCCTATGGTTCGATGTCAGCCTACATCCAGATAAGTCTTTACCTTTCTTCGTTTCTTTATTCACGCTAGCAGGTTCATGCTGTACAGTGACCTTGCCTATATCGGAGATCGCAGCACTCCTTTCCATTCTGGGATCTCCGCGATTCTTCTACCCAGTTACCGCATTCGGCATTCGATTAGGTTGTTTTGTCAGTTCACCCCCAGATCCTCATCCGACCCACGAGGTTAGCTATCAACGAGAGGTAGCAATTCCTCTCTTTGTGTGTTTTAGCTAATTCCAAAGTTGCACCGTTGATCTTTTTACCTGTACAAGCGTTGCCGGCGTTTCACTCTTTTACACCCACTCACGTTTGTCACGCACACACTTTTGGGTTCCACGGCGTTCGTCAGGTCTTCCGTTTGGCCTCCTCCGTTTGTTCTTCCTACTCCTTCCATCTTCCCATTTTCCGTTATAGCGTACCGGCTTTTTTTTAGCATAGTAGTATCTCTATTCTCATGAACGATCATACCTGTACAAGTTTCTTATTCCCATCGCTGTCCGTTCTCTCGCTCCCTCACGCTGTCGCCTCCTCTGAGTGGGAGCATATAAACATTCCTCTCATTATAGCCGGTAGTTTTTTCTTCATATTGTGGCGCCTTAACTGCAAGGATGATTGTACTGATAATTCCCCCCGTCCTAGCCCACCCCACTCCTTTCTTCATCGTAGATTCCTTGGGCTCTTAAGCCAACAAGCAGCGAGCTCAGCACCACTAAAAAAGGTACTTACCCCTCACAGTTCATGTTCGGTTCTTGTGTCTTCGTTTACCACGCAGCCGTACTGAGTGATATGATTACACGGGGTATTAGCTTACAAGTTACTCGTTGAGCTGTATCTGCTTAAGACGCTTTGTACCACTTACTAGTCTCCTCGTTGCTCAGTCTCCAGTGGCCTCACCCCCTCGTACCTCTATTGTGTTACCCTTAGAGTTTGTGTACATTATATACGCTCTTTTTTTATTTATTTTTCCCCAGGTACCAGAGGCACCGGTGTCCGGGCATGACATGTTGGTTGGCTTGCTTGGGTTGTTTGCTCATAATGCTTTTTTCCGAGCACGTGTTTGTATCTTACAAACGTTCGAGACCTGTCTTCTTCTCACCTAACCCCCCTCCGCGCCCTCTCGCCCACTACCTTTTTGTCCATCCTCTTTTCTCTCTTACACACTATCCGACTCCCACTGATCCATTTTATTCGGGTCACGGATCTCTCTTTCCTTATCTCACTACCCCGCAGTCTCATAACCGACCTTTTTCCCTTCTTTTCCTTTTTACATTTTTTTGACCCTCCTCTACGTGCCCAAACCACCTTTAATTACCGACCGTTGCTATTACCTATTTCTATCCTTTATAATCAACTAACACTAATAACGGAGACGACAGAGGCGGAGCAACTTTTTACGACATTTTATTGAAAAGATCGTGATTATAATAAATAAATACGTGGGTTCCTTTTTCTGGGAGATCTACAGGCTATCTCTACCACTTAGTCTTCGGCTGGGAGGTAGCCCATTTTGATTGCCTTATACCTCCCTTGTGGTCCATAATACACTATTTATTTTTTTACAATGTTGACTCTGGGGAATAGGACCTTTTCCATACTAATCTAAAGCCTACATGCCTACTCAACCGTGTCCCAGCCGGCACATACCCCGTACCACTTTCAGTTCTCTCAAATTAATATCGACAGGAAACATAGAAGGCCAAATTACTTATTCAATTTTGCTCAAGTTTTCTTGATTTAAAGCCTTCATCTTTATCGGGTCTAATCTGTTTTACGCTGAGCTTATTTCTCACCTTTTGCGGTTCTATCGTTCACACAAAATATTTTATAATTCATATATTTCTTTCGTTAGATCACCAAATATCAATATTTTCTAAACCACTAATAAAAAAATATTTATATATCATTTTTAAAATAATACTAATCGAATCTCTCTTTCCTTTTATCTTTTCTCTCTCTTTACGAATTAATCGTCTTCCCAAATATGCTCTCTCTGGCTTCGGGACCGAGTCGGGACTCTTCCGCCTTTGGGCCGCGTTCCAGAAACGCTATACATACTAAGCTGAGGAGTGGGTACACTTTGGAAACGTTTATCAGCTTATTATACCTTCCACATTGGCATCGGTGCCAGCCCCCTTTTTATCACCTCTCTCTGACTTTACAAAGTTGTGACTTCCCCCTCTTAATCCAATTGCGTCCTCGTGTGGGTCCTTCTTTAACTTCTCTCATACGACAGAAATAAAACTACTTTTGTTTTTATTAAATAAATTATCTACGTAGTTTAGCCCATATACACTCCTTACTATTATCTCGGCATGACCTCACGTTCAACCACCAACACAGACCACTCTAGTCTTCCTACTTTGATTTACCTATTATTTCTGCTCGTCT
Organism: Trachelipus rathkii; assembly: GCA_015478945.1. Classification (NCBI taxonomy): domain Eukaryota; kingdom Metazoa; phylum Arthropoda; class Malacostraca; order Isopoda; family Trachelipodidae; genus Trachelipus; species Trachelipus rathkii. Next base: position 24,701 of record JABUQX010118922.1, on the reverse strand, counting down.
CAATCGCATTCGACGCTGCTTCGAAAGACTCCACCAAGATTTTTTACCCTTAACACGTCAGGCAGCAATTCACCTAGGATAGGACAAATGTTCCACTTGTAATTCGAAGAATAATACCTCCATCCTCGCTTTCTCGTCCGTCCTTTGGAGAGGAAGCTTTATCACCTCAGAGTCTCCTTCTAAAATTTAAATCTTCTATGAATTATTTAAATATTATCCTTTTATCACATATTTTTTACACTTTCTTTCTTATTATTTTATATTCTCCTCCTACTCTATTCTTCATCTCCACTGTTCCACCTATAATATATCTCCTTTCTAGGTACACAGTCTAAGTTTCCTCACTTATCCCAGTACACCGTCACTTTTGCCCTCAAATACTCCGTATAAGCCTTTGATAACAATTACCTGTTTTATTTTTATTTTTTATTTTTGCATAACTCCTAATCCCATCTTTCCTCAATATATTTTCAGACCTCACATTTCCGTTCCACACGCTTTATTTTTGATACCATCCATAGTCTAAATGCACACATCAGCTTTCCCCATTCTTGTCTCCCCTTTTATCGTCCAGGTTTCACCACTTAACCCGATAATCCCTTCATGTGTCCCTTATTATACTCCTATCCCTGACTTTTTCTATCCATATTCTTTTGACCTTTCTATTCCCTTTATTTTCCCTTCTTTACCACCTGCTTCATTCTTTCCCCTCTTTTTTCATATATTCATTAACACCACCTTTATTTTGTTACTTTTTTACGTCTTATATCTAGAGGACCGGCGCACATGGGCATACTTCAATCAACATTAGATAGGGCTGAAGCGGCTTGAAAACGACGTAGATAAAAGGCTTCGTCACTCCATCCGAAGATAACATTATGGAATCATAAAGCTATGGACATTATAATTAGTATATTATAATAGATCTTTGCATAATTATTTTATTATTGGGATTTATTTTCGTTTAAAAGTAATTTTATTATTATTTATTAATTTGCATATATATTTTATGATTTTTTTAATTTTATTACTAATTTAAATTATAGTTTTTTATAAATTTTTTTTAATGTGAGGTGGAGGATACTTGGAAAGCTCGAATTGCTTAAGTTGATAATAATAAACAAAAAGTTAAACGGATGTAGAAATCCGATATTAATTAATTAATGATAATTTATTATGAGATATAGAATTATTTATTGCACAATAACAATATTTGCAAAAATATGAATGTTCTCCATTACTGGATTAATTCTATTCAACCGCCTCATTTCTCTGGTCTTTTTCCACAACTCTTCTTTCTCTCACATAGTTTCTATTATATATTCAAAACAAAAATTATTTGCACATCACTTTTTTCCTATTTGTCATACAATAACGTTATGTAATTACAATACTTATACTTTACCTTGGGACAACTCTCCCTTTTGCTAAGGTCTAGTTCATTAATGTTGAATTAGAATTATTAAAATTGGTCTCAAAAATAAAAATCCGTCAATACAATTTTCCCATTATCTAATTCAAGATAAAGTATTATATGTACACTAGCAAAATGACTCGATAGTATCCTCACCCTTCCTCAAGTTTAAAGTGGCCGATAAAACGTAAAAACTCGAAAGTCGCCTTCTGTGATATCTTATTGGGTATTACCTTAGGGCTAACTGCTTCAATGATTATAAAATTAGACACCATAGAAGCACACGTCCTTCAACCTTAGTAGCAACCTGCTTGATCCTTTACTTTTGTGACATTTTGTGAGCATCCATTGTCTTCTACCAACTAAAAATATTGAAACGAAAAAGGGGAAATTTAGAATTCAAAGGTTTGTCTTAAATAAAATAATTCTTTAAAATATTTCGTTAATTCATACCAATAAATATCAACTATTTAGCAGTTTTGGTATGTTAAAGTAGACTCCACATAATGCAGTTCTACACTTTTAACATATTTTTTATTATTTTAAGATTTCACTTTAACAGTTTTATTTTTAGTTTTGAAGTATTGTGCCGTAGGATCAAATTTTTGGTATATGTATGTAATTGAAGTTACCTGGAAACAGTTTTACAATTTTATTTATAGGCTATTGCTTTTTTCCATTTTAAAGGACAGAAAAATTTCTTTTCGCTTACTTATCCCTAAACTGCTGTCATGGGTTTATTTGGTCACAGATTAAATGGGAGGAGGCTTTTTTTAGTCCAAAGCTATTTAATGTACTCGGAACTTCAGGTAAAATATGTTGGTTATCATAGTAGGATGACATTAAGGCTCCAATTAACCTTTGCAGAGAAAACCTGGGTCGGAACATTTTTTTTTATATGGGCTTTGGGAGATTAAACCAAAAACCATATAAAAATGGTGCCCATAGGTTTTCTCCACTCCTCCGCCACAATCGCCCATGATGCCTAAAATCTCATATGAACTACTTAATTTTACTTGTATATTACGAATAGTTTTCATAAGCTTGACCAAAAGGACCCATTAATCTTAAAAAAGAAACCTATGAACATTTTTTTAAAATGGGAATTAAGTAAAAACGCAACAGAATGCCTACATTTGCAACTTTGGTTAGAACAATTCTGAATGGTTCCCTCATAATATATTGTAATACACTATTGGGTAAAGCATTTCTTTGGGTAGGGGAACACAATTGTGGGAAGTTGGCCAAAAGAACTTGCTTTATAAGCCTTCCCCTAGATCGTAATAATTATGGATCTTAATGGGCAAAATTCCCCATAGGAGACTCGGCTAACTACCTCAATGCGCCACACGCCACATAGATATAATTGACAAGCTCTCCACCATAATTTCTCCTCCCCATTAGGAACGGTCATTTTATGTTGTAAGATCTTGCAAGTTTCCTATAATTTGTTTTTTGGGTTGGGACCCGCTTCCTCGAAAACCTACATAACTGTTCATCGACCAAGTGATTCATATTTTCCGGGGTTTTTTGTAGTTTCCCCTGGCGTGGCAATTTGGTACAAAAATTCGTTCCAAAGCCCTCCCGTACTTGGAGCACAATTTTAACTCGCTCTCTCTTCTTTCAGCTCTAGTGGTCGCAGGTCATCCAAACTCGGGATGTGACGAAAGGCAAAAACAAAATCCTTCTCTCGGTCCAATTGCTACTTCGTTCTTTCCGTAAAACCCACGGCCCCCCATACTTACGTTTCCAAAATTTCATTCCAGTAAAGTAAACCGTGGAAAAATTAAATCTTTCTTCACATCACTGACAAATTAGTACATGCCTATTAAAATGCTCTTCATCTCCCACACTGTTGTTTTTGCTATTTGTTTCCTTTTTTAGTTTTAATATTTTTTGCGGCAAATTCTTTCCTCCATGTATCTTTGGTTAAGTGGTATATAGCAATTTTTTTGAGACTATTACCAGTATTGAAGCTTCGAAACTGTCTGATAAGTTTCCTAAATAGTGAAAATTAATTTGAGAAAAACATTCATCCTCTTAGAGGAATGTTTAGAAAGAGAAATTCAATTGTAAACTTCTTCTTTCTCCTACATACCATTTATTATGGATTCCAAGCATTTATGAAAATCGTTCTCCACAGTGGATGGGCACGGTTAACATGAACATTGCTTGCGTGCCGATACCGTACAAAACTCGGCAATAAACTTGTAAATTCTCTTTGGGCGATACGGATACTCGGTACTTTCCCGAAAAAACGTTTGGGGGCCGGATACCGGTATCGGTCATTGTATCGCCGATACCATCCGAATACATCGGAATTTTGGAAGGACAATAACAAAAAATCGATAAATAGTTTTTCGAGAAATAGTTTATAACACAATACATTATTAATGTTGACTAGTGTTTACTCTTATAGAGTCTACCTGCGCGAATTTTTTTGATCCAACGTCCCCCCGTTCCGGGGGGGGCCCGTTATAGTACGTTTTTACCGATATATATTATAATATAATATATATATATATATATATAATATATATATTATATATATATATATATATATAATATATTATATATATATTATTTATATAATATATATTATATAATATATATTATATATATATTATATATATATATATATATATACTATATATATATATATGCACGAGTATATGGCGAAAGGCTAGTTGCAAATAGTCTTTTCCGTCACATTTTCCTCTTGCCGATACGGTTCCCCCTTTCTCAAGACTCTTTTTTATATGCTCCTTTAATGGGAGGATCAAATTGTTCTATGTCAATATCTCAGGTTTTTTTTTTTTAATGTTGAATATGTATTATATAAATTCTAGGATTTTGTGTTCAGGGCTCCAAGGAAATTTCTCACATCTCCTTTATTGAAGGTGCTTTTTAAGGGTTCAAAGTAGCATTGAAAATTTATCAACTTCCGGTGACACCACTCTTATAAAATTTTCACGGCCACCGCCTCAAAGTTGTAAAGGTTTATACGTTTCAATTTTCATCAGATTCATGGATTTATAGGAGATTCCTTGGTTTACGTACGGTTTTAACTTTAAATATGTAATAAAAATTTTGTGTATTTACTTCTTAAGAGTAGGAATTTTACACATGATCTTACTTGTCCCTATGAGGTTACGCTTCATTTTTAAAAAAAAACTATTTTTATTTACAACACAGAAAATTAGTGATATTCAACATATGTTGCTTATAAACTTTTAATTTTTTCTGTCTAACCATCTTCTGAATGCCTAGTAAAATTTATTTAGCCCCCTATGACATATGGTGGGGCAGAGAATTCATATATATAATATTATATATATATTATAATATATCATAATATTATATATATCATATAATATTATATATATTATATATGATATATATGTTATATAATATATATATTATATATATATATATATATGTATATATATATATTATATATAATATTATAATATATATATATAGTATATAATATATTTAATATATAATATATATATATATATCATATATATATATATAAATATAATTATATTAATATATATTAATCATATATATATAAGTATATTTATACTATATTATATATAATACTATATATCTTATACTATATATCTATAAGTATATAATTTATATATATATATATATATATATATATATTATAAAAAAATTAATTAAATTATCATATATAAATCCTGGTCCCCGAGTGGCGTGCACGGTTTGTTATTGGAAGTTTTGAAAGCTTCCTTTTGTGCATGATAGACTGTAATTCTTAAGGAGTTGTTCTACAAATGTTCTGCACGTCATTTGGACGTTGGCCAATTAACCTACCTTATTATTTTTGAGTTGTTCCTTCTGATTCAGAAAGTGTCAGCTTGTTGAAGTCCTGCTGCTTTATGTGGTACACCCAGCTTATGTATATTTAATTAATTATATAATATTTCTTTTCTAATTATTTTTTAGGAAGGTAAAAATCAGTTTATTCCGGGCCGCTGCGAGTTTGTTTTAAGTCAAGAAGTCTTTTTAAAGTCGGGTATTTAATGCCTGGTTTGGGTTCAATTTTTTGTTCAGCGAATCCATTAACTCATCACACCTTTTCTTCTTTTTTAAGGTTATAAATGAAGATAACTCCAGATCCTTCATTCCAAGGAAGGTTTGCTTCTCGACTGCCCTTTCATAGGTTTGGTCAAAGACCATTCTTCTTTAATTTAATTTTCAATTAATGTAAGGTTTATTTATATAAGCATATATTTTTCTTGTGGTCTAACATTTACCACTTCTTTACTCTATTGTTATTCAATGGTACTAGTTTGGTCAGTTTCTAATTTTAATACAATATTTAATTATTTGCAAAGTGTTTTATTGCTTAATATTGGAAGTGTCTAATCTTTTCTTTTTAACTCAAATGAAAAAATCAAATTCTAAATATACATAAGACTATGAATAGTGAAATTTTGGAAACTACCTAACTTTATGAACTTACCGAAACTTTCGGGAACGTGAAATTTTCCGAAAATAAAAAACAACATGGCAACTAAGAACCCAGAGGAGGTTTGGGTTTAGCTGTAAATGTAAATAAATAACATTTACTAAAAAATTCACTGGAAGTATTATATATTTTATTTATTATTATATAACTAATATATACTATACATAATAGTATATAATTAATTACTAATTATATATACTTATATATTAATTTATATTATTATATTAATATATATAATAATATATATACTATCTATATATCTATTTGTTACACTTTATAATACATCATATCTATATATATATATAATTATATCTTATATTATAATATATTTCTAATATGTTCATTCGTTGCATATATAATACTCGCTATTATATATAATATATATATATTATATATTTATTATAAAGAAGATTTATTATATATATAGTTAATATACTATATTATTCGTATTTATCTACTTATATACATAATATAGATTAAGTTTTATTGGTTATGCCTAAAACAAATAAATATATATTACTCTGCGTGCGATTGACCTAATAAAATGACGTTAAAATGACGTAGTTATAAATATCTCGTGATGCTAATACTTGTATTAATGTCCTAGAAATCGTGTTTAGAAGGCAATTTCCTTTCTATTATTTATTATTGTTAAGCGAAATGAATAATTTATTTATAACCTTATATTTCTTATTAATAATATATTATTATATTATTATTATTAATATTAATATCGAATTATTATTTAAATATATATTATTATTGATTATTATTAATTTTATTATGTATTCTTATTAAATTTTTATTTATTATTATTATTAATTATTATATTAATTAATTATTGTATTATTATTTTTTTTTATTGTTATTATATCCTCATTATTGTTATTTCAAAGTTAAATCTTTGTTAAAAACTAAAAATGGCTTCGAAATTTACAAACAATAAAAAAATTTTAAAAAAAAATACAATATTAATGATTTTATCTCGAAAGGTAAAGATTTTTCTATATGCAATTGTCAAAAATTCTGAAAATTCGCAATATTTAAAATTAAATAAACTTTTAAAATGAGGGAATAGTCTTTCAAAATAATAGAATAGATTTAAAATTAAACTGCTTTTTTGTCTACTTACGTTACCAAAACTGTAAACGTTAGTATTGGGGTTGACGGGTATTAAGATTATTTTTATTTAAAAATAATAATTTAAAATTGAGTTAAATGAATTCAAATTTTAAGTTTTGTTTCCTCTAGGAGATCGCGTTTTTCGTCTTTAAAAGTTTACTAACTTCTTTCAAGTTAAAAAATTAAAAAACGTTTTTATTAATTTTTATTGAAGTGGAAGTGTTTATTGAAAAGTTTCTAAGTTTTTTGTTAAGGACTTAGAGTTTTTACGTTTTTCGATTTGGTTTCATCTTGAATAAAATTAGAACTATCGTTTTTGCCCTTTTGGTATACTAGTGTTGACTAGGGGTGGGAAACATAATGGAGCTTGTATGCCCCAAGTATCCTTGTATCTTTTTAATACCCCACTTAGTTGTTTTATCCGAAATCTTCATGCAATAGGATGGGTAATCCGTCCCGGCGGATTTTCAAAACTTTTTATGCCAAAAAGAAAAAATATAATATTGAAAATTCTTATTGTGTGGACACATTGGGGAAAACCGCCTTTAGGGAAAAAACCGTGGTGAAAATTATCGATAGCCGTGAGAAAAATCTTTTATTTTCGGGAATATGGATTTTCTTCGTTATAGTTCTAAAATATCCATTATTAATTTAATATGGGTCCTACATCTGTTAGCAATGCCTCAAGCTGTTTTAAGCAACCACAACAAGTGGATAAAATATTGGTTCCGTCTTTAAAAAAAAAAATTTAAAACTACAAATTTAGATTTAAAGACTAAAAATTAAAAAAACAATCAAAAATTACATTAAAAAATATAAGTAAAAGTTGCTGACAAAATCAAAAAATATAAGTTATACACCACATCCTAGATGATGAAACTGGTTTCCGGCTTTGAGTTCCATAATGTGGAATCTTCGTTGGTGATGAGTCGAAATCCTTTTCCGTCCCTTCGTCAAGCCTTTTCTCTTCCCTTTGGTATCTTTTGGAAGTATCCCATTTTCGGCCTGTGGTGTCCCCTCTATAACTATTAAAAAAAAGAAATATCGGCGCAGCAAGTATGGGGTTCCTTTTAAAAGATTGGAAAGATTTACATGTCTTATATATGTAAAAAAAATTTGTAAATTTCAAAGAATTTGGTATTAAAAGAAACTTAATGAATGATATTGACTGTAAATGTCATTGTTGATTGTTGTAAATTGCAATCAAGTGCGTTGTAAATTGTAATCAAGTGCAATGATAAATGCTATTGTGTATGTTCGTTACATGTTGCAAAAAGTGAGTCTATCGTGACTGAATTTGATGTCTTGAAACATTCTTTGCATGTTGTTAAATGTTCTGTGAACTGTTAATTGGCTATAAAGTTGTGAACATTGTGATATAAAATGTTATTAACATTGAAATATAATAATGAAATAAAAGAAAATTCCAAAAAAATAAAGTAAATTCTTAGGAAAATCTTCCCGTATTTCGTTTCTAGAAATCTGTATTTTCATTAAAATATATTTATAATAGGGATTATTATAATATGATGAACAGGGACAATATTTAAATTGTTAAGAATTATTAAAATTGTTTTAAATTTGTTAAAATTGTTAAGGAAATCTTTAACTTTTCTTTTCATTAACTTTTCTAATTGAACAGGGATATTATTTATAAAAATAATTAGGAAATTTGTGGGATACGCTATCATGCTGAAGTAAACTATAAACAAGTGTCCTCGAGTAATTTCCCATGTTGATTTAATAGTCTGCAAACATGTGACTTTACTCGAAAGCACTTGGTAATAAGTTGGTGTAGGTAAAGTACCTAATATGTTTGGTGTCTGTTTCTTGTGAAGTTAATTAATAGATAAATGTTTCTATGTCGTTTACATATACACATAATGCTCCATATGTAGGAATTACTTTCAAATATGTACGCAATGCCCACATATGAATCAAGTTATGTATATCTCATAGTTCGTACACAGGTCTCATTCATACACAATTGTGTATCTTCTGAAAAAAAAATCGTATTTTTGTGAGTACATGAACATATATATGTGTACTAGCTTTACGGTTATGAAATTTACATGTACGAGATTTTTACTTTAATTGTAAAATATTTAAATGTTGTTATATTAATGAAATAACAAATCGTGGTATGTAAGTCAAACTAATTATCGTTACCTGCCCCTTGTGTAACCAGAAAGTTCTAAATGTGTTAGAATTTTAACTCTTTCATTCATATATTTTTAAAGTTACAAGTAATTTGTAATGACTAATGATAAGTCTGTAACCTTGTTTTGTATGTAATCTTAAACAAATTTGTATGAGATGTGTTAAAATCAGTTAGTGGTGACAATGTAATGTTCATACTATTAAAACTTGATGTGTGTCATCGTGTTTGATGATCATATTTGACGTTGAAAAAATGAGAATTTTATGGTCATTATGACTTACACTAGACATTTATTATGCATTGATCAAATATTATTCAAATTCAAATATTATTATTTTATTCAAATTACCACTCATATTTACGTTAATAAGATAAATTATCTTTGAAATTTGTTATCTTTTATACGCTGGATCATTATGTATTGACAAAATGTGAAAAGAAAAAAAAAAGAAGAATGTGTTAAAAAGAAGTAACAAATACTTAATGTAAATAATCACCATCTTTTCTTTACATAATGTTCTCTAGTTAAACTGATTTTAATCAATCTAAACTACGCGAAGACATTAATATACTGTTGAAATGAAGACAGTATCTTCTGGTTAAGTGTTAAAATAATCTAACATATTTATCTTGTTTTCTAAACTAATTGAGGCTATACATGAGTCTTTAAATTATATGCGACTTCAAACTTAAGGTACTCTAAATTTAATTCATTAGAATCTGAAGTCAGGTATAAACTTTACGCTTTTAATTCTACTTTGCTTTTGAATCAGTTTTTCTGATTTAGAACGACGGTACTCTTTAAACTATCTTACATTCATTCTTTGCTCTTATTACTAGGAATGCTTCTTCTAAATTTATTTTCTTCTAAAAGAAAGTTGTTTTCTTTCTTGTACTTGTTCAACATTAACTTTTACTGCTGTCTTCTTATGACTTTAAAGTATCGAATCAATGTTTCTATCTTTTTCCTAAAGATGTTTTGACTTTACATTACTATGGATACACAGGTTCTCTTACTGGGCTAACTACCTTTGTCCTGAATCCATCTATATCTTTCCTTATATTTTTAAAATTTATCAGATTAAATAGTTGTAAAGTCAGTTCCTATATACATGCGTTTTGAAGTATATCAGTAGAAGATGTTTGCGAACTTAAGGTTTATTACTATAAATTTCTTTTGTTATTATTTGGTTTTTTCTTCCATTTGGAGCAATGCATCTGGATAGTTGAACGTGCACTTTCTCGTATCCTTCAACAATGTCAAATTTCAGATTGAGAAGTTCGGATGATCCTATTTATCTTATAGTGCTTCTGGCTTCTTCGCCATCAATCTCATCTTTAAGATTTTCCTATGAGTTTACTCATATCTGTATTCCTTGCTGAACTTCTTAGCATAAATGTTTCTTCTACATTTCAACAATCATTAGAGAGATAGTTAAGGTTTCTTCTGCGGTTCCTTAAGTATTTGAATCCATCAATCTTTTCTTCCCGATCAATGTGTATTTGATCCGATGGATAAAACTGAATAAACTGTAATCTGGTTCTTTATCCTTAAGAGTAATTGATCCGCTGAATAATACTGAGAGGTTATCATATGAAGAGAACTCATATATCATTATTTATACATATATAGAGGCTTTCTTCATATTGGAACCAGACAGTTGACTGATGTGCTCATTCTACCCCTTTGGGTGAGCTTACTTCAAAATTTATCATTATGTTCTGTTACTTTCGTCTTAGCAGTTTCATTTCTCTTAAGCTTCATTATTTATACTTCTACTGTGTCCAATGTGAGTGCTATTTTGCAACAATCTCTCTACCTCGCCTGTCCTTTCTCTCGTTAAGCCAGGAGAAGAAATAACAGACTACATAAAGAAATTATTTTCAATAATCTTCTTCATGGACTGATTTCTCTATTCAATTTCTTTCTGCTTTGAAGGCTTCTTTAATTATTAAAAGTATCTTAATGTGTGATCTGCTGATATCGTTCTTTATTGCTGTTGTAGTTCTGCAGGGTTTTGGTGATATTTTATATGAATTCAAATGGTATTTTCTAAATGTTACTTTATGCCTTTCTATATGCATCATGTGTTCAATATTACTTCTTTACATTATAACCTGCATTCATCTGTATTCTTTCGATCTTAAATAAATACCGTGCGTCATATCTCGTGTCGCTTTGAAAGATCAAAACTAGAGTTACACCTCTCGAGCCTTTAAAATCTTTAGTTTGCTTGTACTTCGCTCGCAATTTCTTGGATTTTGTTCTTTCTTTGTTCACAAAGATAGGCGGTTGGTATGATCAGATGAAACTTTCGATTGATTCTGCGTAGTCAGCTTCATGCTTGTATTATATAGAGAGTTTTAGAGTTGAAGTTACTACTTCGATAAGAGTGACAATGGATGTTTGTCAACAGTCTTTTACCTCTTCCTTTTCCACAAATATTTGGCTTCCTTCTATATATCAATCAGATGAGTCTGAAGAACTTTGCTTCTTATTAGAATTAGAAAAGCTGAAAATTTAGCATTTTTAATCTCTGTTCCCTCAGAAGGTATTCGCTTATGCTTGAAATGCAGCTTCCTTGGGCAATTCCAGTTTTCCTCTTCTTCTATTAACTCTGTATCTTCTACTCATATGCGCGATGATACTTGCGACTTTTAAGATGGTGGACACTTAACGTCATAGTGCCATTAACGTTTACCCTAAGTGCATTAGAGTTGTGCGATGAAGTTCCTTTTCAGAGACTATCATCAATTTGGATCAGCGTATTTTCCGAGTTTTCCTTTTCTCGTACTTCCTACGTCTACTCTTTCTTTCCAAGAGGTTCTACACATCATTATGTGTAGCAGTATGATCACCACAGCACCGGTACCTTCTCTCTACATTGCCTCATCATTTCTAGTTCCCACCTGATCATAATCGAATATGGACCATTCCATATCTCCTTAATAGAATCCAAGATATCTGAATCAATCAGGAAGATTGGACTCACATTTCACTTATAACTGTGACCCCCTTACAAGTATGTAACTATATTCCCATTGAATGACTATGCACGCTTGGGATGGAATTATTTCATCCTTTGTATATTTACCAAAGGGTTGCAAGTAATGCTCATTCTCAGATGGTAAATCCTTTACCTCTCTGTCTTACGGGTAAGTGAGCTAAAATGGGACAACATTTGTCCTTTCTCGAACCTAATCAGGTATTTAACTTGCAATTGGAATCAATCTTCGGACCCCCTTCACCTAAAATTTACAATCTTTGTATAGGTGGCCCTACAGCATGTTTTCCCTAATGCCTTATTATCCTCAGAATCTCCTTCAAAAATGTCTGAGTTCTTCATCGGTACTATCCTCACGAGTTTACAAATAAAACCGGAGTCCTGGAAACTTTATAATTATACAAATCACCATCAAGAACAATCATGCATGAGTGTTCGAGGCGGTCCAAGTACCTTGCTTTACTGGCATGTATCAATAAAGAATGGAAAGCTATTTATATGATAGTTTAAAATGCTTTCTAGAAAAAATACAATAATGTTACAATTTTCCTATATTCGATGGGGAATAAATAAAATATATACAAAATTGGGTTCCTGAAACTTAACTATGCTGTGGTGAATTAATATCATGTTCTTCAACATAATTTTTTTTTCTATGTTTTCCTAACCCTAAAATTTAAATCGGCTGTGCCTTTCAGCCTCAATTCTATACTTACTCAACTTTCTTTCATAGTCAGTTGCCTTTACCTGATCTATGTAAGCAATGCTCAATCGAAGTGAATAAACAAATATATATATATATATATATATATATATATATATATATATATATATATATATATATTGTTCTAAAATATTTAATATAAGTTGTTTAGCGGCTAGCATAAATAAAATGTTCTTCCATAAACTATGGCTATTTCTCGCCTTTGAATCTATTACTTCTGATTTGAACTATTAATTGGCTCTATATCTCAATGCGTTTGTGCCTATCTGCTATTCGTGCCAGATTTGTTCTGATTTAACGAATAGAACAAAAAATTTCTATAATATTTCTATTTATCTGTACGGTTTTCCACAGTTAAGAAGTGGCTGGAATCAATCCTTTCAACTTGCGGGGCGCAAGAGTGACCTTTTGATCCTCTTGGCATCATCCAATTCACTAATTGATAGACGACGTCTTGCGGGTATAATTCCCGCACCTCCTAGGTTTGATGGGTTGTCCCTTGACCTCTTCACTATCTCTAAACTATCTAAGCTTGATAATCTCGATCGTGGGTTATTAGTGATATTAGTACTAAGTTAGGTTTTTCAATGCTTCAAAATGACTGTCCAATTTCCTTTTGAAGTTTGATCCACCATTTTCTTCTTAATAACACCTTCTAGCCTTGAATCTTGATTTTAGCTTAACCTAACGTAAGTTTTTAAATACCTCTTCATTCCAAATTGAATGGACTATCTCATGGCTTTCCTCTATCATGAACAGAATAATTATCTTGATCAGAGAGGTCGGACCTATCAGCGGTTTTAGACTGTGTCCTCACCCATGTAAGCTAAGCTCATACTCCTCCAAATGGATGAGTAAGCAGCTCGGATAGAATTAATCTTTCTCTGCAATTTACCTAAGTGCAGCAATCTGTGCTGCTTCTTAACCTCTCAAAATTGAGGGAGCAATGGACCTAATTAGTCCTAAATTCTTCTATATATTAGGCACCTCACACATATACATATATATAACTACAATTATGTATATATTAAACAATACTGTGTTTATAGCACTATATGTTTATACAAATATAAATTAATATTAATTTCTCAGTACTTTATGTAAGTACTTTAATATACTATTTGGCAGTTTTTATATTGTTAAAACGATATACTATTTGGCATTTTTATATTGGCAATATGTATACCTACATCAACTAACAATTATATATATATATAAATTAACACTGATACTGCGGTTATACTATTAAAATAATAATATTTTAATGGCAATTTCTTTTATGTACGTAAATAATACTAAATGCTTTAGACAAAAATTTTACGTTATATAAATTAATACTGATATATATATATATATATATTTATATATGCATATGATAATTACTATTTCGGCATTCTGTATAAATTAATACAATGACTCTAATTCTTTGTGTTAGTACGTTAATAATCTGTTAAATGCCTTATATTTAAATATAAAGATTAATATCTTATTTTAGGCGATCCTTTGCAAATAAATTAATACTATATTTTTAGGCAATATTTTATGAAAAAAAAATATAAATAAATACAGGTAAAAATTAGCAAAAAAGTGATAATTAACTAACCTATCTCGTAGCTATTTCCCTTTAAAATCTACGTTAACCGTGATTAACTATACTTAGCGACTAAGCATAAATTTGTGCCTTAGTATTTTGGCATCTCAAAATTTATAAATTTATAAATGTAGTTAAGCATGAATTCATGCCTTAAAATTTTGGCAGATAGCTATATCCTTG
>JABUQX010118922.1:0-5000 GCA_015478945.1 Trachelipus rathkii | reverse complement strand
ACGAAACTACATAACTTCTTAACCAACACTTAAACGAGATATTTCGAGTGAAATTCGAAAATAAAAACCAAACATTGAAACAAGAAACCCAGGAGGAGGTTCGTTTAGCTGAAATTTAAATAAACACGTTTTAGAAATTCACTGAATTTCATATTATTTATATATTTCTATTATATATATATTATTGTTGACCAAGTAATAGAATATATATCGTATGTAATATGATTACATTATCTGTTCGTGCTTAAAATTCACTGAATTATATTTATACTATAATATATTATAAATAATATAGGATATATATATATAATATATATATATTATATATATATATATAATATTTATTATATATATATTATATATATATATATATTATATATATATATTAATTATATATTATTAATATATATATAATATTATAATATATTATGTATATATATATTCGTTATACCCAAACATATCTATATATATAAATTTTGCTTTGCCTTTTGTGTATATTAAATTGTCATTGAAATAAATATCCGCTTTACCGTCGGTTTTTATTATTACTATTATTATTATTTATTATTTTATTATTATATTATATATTGCCTGAGTTGTTTACTATATTATTAATATTATTATTATTATTATTATTATTATTATTATTATTATTATTATTATTATTATTATTATTATTATTATTATTATTATTATTATTATTATTATTATTATTATTATTATTTTTATTATTAAATAAAGTTGATTGAAAATGAACATTTGACAGTTAAATGTTTTTTAGAAGTGTAAATTGTGCTTTCGAAATATTTTTCGAAAGGACTTTCTAATTTAAAAAAAAAATGATAAAAAATTAAATTTCAAAATTTTTAATGAATTTAATAATTAATTTGACTTGTAAGAAATGAAATTTAATTTGAAATGAACTCAATGAAATTTAATCTGATTTTATCAAAAATGAAATCAATAAAATTTGATTTGAAAATTAATATAAAAAAAAAATGAAAATTAGTTTGCAATAAGATTGATTTATTTTTCTAGCCAAAGTTTCAGTTAATAAATTTTAATAATAATAATAATTATTAATGGGTTTATTTTACTTACGAATTTTATTTTCGGTTTGTCTTCTTGAAAAGTACTTTTCTAAATAAAAATTGAATTTAGCAAAATTTAAATTATATATACTATATACTATATATATAATTATATATATTATATTTAGTATATAATATTGATTATTAATATATATATATATATATAGTATATTTATAATATATTTATATACTTATATTATTATAAATATGATTATATTATATATATATATATATATATATATATATATATATATATATATATATATTTATTTATAATATAATATAATATATTCAATATAATATATCTAACATAACACATTCAATATATTTAGATAATATATCCAATATGTTATATCCAACACATTATATTTAATATATTTATATATTAAATAAAGTTTGAGTTTAAGCTTTTAAGTTTTAAAGTTTTGGGAGCTTAATTTTTCTAAGTTTTAAAAATATTACGAAAATTTTGAATCGATTTTTTTCTATGTTCACCACAAAAGAATACTTTAAAATATTTCGTTTTTAGCGCTTTACGTTAAATTTAAAGTTGCTTTGAATTCTATTTATTTCTTTTTAAATGGTTAATTTGTAGCGAGAGAATGAGCTTCTGGCTCTGTTCCTCTTCTTTGGTATACTAAGTTAGGATTGAGTCAATTGGGATTCCATAGGAATCTGTATATCCTGTGGGTGATCTTAAGAATTATTGTGAAATCAAATTAATAATTTATATAAGAAATTTGTTTATGAAAATACTATTGTGAAATTGGAAAAAACCTTTAGGGAAAAACCGTGAGAAAATTATTAATGTCGTGAGAAAAAATGTTATTTCGAAATATGTTTTTCCGAATAGTTCTAAATATCATTATATTTAACTTTAATTAAATTAACTTTAATTTAACTTCTAAAATTATGATTTTTTTCTAAATGTCGGGATATCTGGACTTTTACATATATATATATATTATATATAATATATATATAGTTATAGTATAGTATATATGTATTATAGGTATTATTATATATATATATATATATAATATATGAGTATATATGCCAATATTTTCTTTATATATATATATATAGCTAGTATATATAGTATATATATATATAACTATAATTATACGTTTCTATATATATATTATATATATATATTATTATATACAATTATATAAGTATATATATATGTATATATATATAGTATATATATATATATCATATATATATATATTATATCATAATTATATACTACTCTATATTATATATTAATATTATATATATACAACTATATACTATACATATATACGTAATATTATAGGTATGTGTAAGATGTTCTACTTATATTATTATATATATATATATATATATTATTTATATATATAGTATTTGAATATACTATACTATATACTATAATAATATTCTAATAGTATGTAATATATATATAATATACTTATATATATTATATTATATATAGCTATATACTTATATAATATAAGTATATTTTATATATATATATATATATTATATATATATATATATAAGATAGTATAATATATATATATATATATATATATTATATATATATAAATATTATAGTTAAGTATATATCTATATAAATATATATTATATAGTATATAAGTATATTATATATATAATATATATATATATATATATATATAGGATATAAATATATTATATATATATATATATATATATATATATATATGCAATTATTATATTAATAGTATTATATATATATATTATATAGTTATATATACTATATATATATACTATATATAGTATATATATTTATACTATATATATATAATAATAGTTAGTAATAAATATATATAGTATACATATATATATATGTATTATATAAATATATATATATAATATACTATATATATATATATTATATATATATATATATAGATATATAATATATATATATATATATTATATATATATATATATTTATATATATATATATATATATATACTATATATAATATATATATATATATATATATATATATATATACTATATATATATATATTATATATGTTTATATATTATATATATATATACCTTCATTATATATAGTGATATACTACGGTATTAATATATTATATTAAATATATTATTTATTAATATAAAATATATATATATATATATATATATATATACTTATATTAATATATATATATATATATAGTAATATATTAGTATATATATATATATATATATATATATATATATATATTATATATTAATTATATATAAAAATTTTTAAATTTTTTAAAGTTAATTTTAGAAATTTTAATATTAATTACTATATATCATATAGCAGTATACAGATATTTTTAAATATTATAGTACGCTATATATTTATATATCTATTTACAATCCTTTATATATATATATATATATAATATATATATATATATTATATAATTATATATATATATTATAATATTATATATATATATATATACTATATATTAAATAGTTATATATTATATTAATTATTAGTATAGTATATTATATGCATGGCTGGTTAAATACTTTATATTATATATATATATTTGATAATATTAGTATGTGTCTGTATATTAATTAAAGTTATAGTATAGTATATATATATATAACTAAGAGTGAGTGTTGATTTTATACTAGTATATTAGTCAATTATTCTGAGTCTAAACTTTTGAAATATATATATATATATAATTTTTACGTTTCTAGAACCCTTATATATTATAGTATATAATATATAGATAGTATATATATATTAGTATAATATATTATTATATATCATAATATATATAACAAACTTTATATAGTAATATTATATATATGTAGGCTCTATATATATATATATAATAGTATACTATTATATTTATATAAATATATATATAAATATATATATTATTAATATAGTTATAGTGGTTTCATCATAATTATTTAATATAACCCAAACCGACGTAATGAACGACCTGTTGATTTTGCGTGCATAATCTATATTCTGTGTCAATCTTGTGAATATAGTAGTCTCTAGACCAAGGTACATTCAGAGTGTTGTAGATGATAGAATCATGCTTATACTGTAGTATCTATTAGTGATTATCTAGTATTATATATATTTAGTATATATGAGTATGGGGTATATATTATATATAGTATAGTTATATATGAGTTAGTATTTATTATATATAATATATATTATATATATATATTATATATATAATATATATATGTTATTCTAATTATAATAATCGATTGTTGTAATGATGAGTATTAATGTATATTGTCTTATTACTTCATTATTATATAATAAGTATAGTATAAACCTAGTATATAGTATTGGTTATAATTGGTTTTCTATCGTCATATATATATATTATAGTATAATGATACTTCATAGATATTTGTATAATAGTTTGTGTATATATTAGGTTCTTATATTGTGCATGTGTAATAGTGTCTGTAGTTATCTATTTGTGCTGTGTGTATAAGTGTATGCTCTGTTACTACCAACCTTTGAGCCTGTAATATGTAAGTGTATGCATACTATAAGTTGTCTATTTAATGGACTTGAGGTGTAGGTGTGGTAATAAGTTGATATATCATAGTAGTCTTATAATGTGTGATATAAGCTTTAAGTTATAGTGTTCTTTATAATGGGTAATAGTGAGGCATTTCAACAGTTGAGGACATTATCTATGCCTGGATGGGATCAACTAAAAATACAATACTCGCGTAGAGTGTGCTGTGTGTATATATCTGTGTTGTGTGTATAATAGTGGTGTAGTAGTATAGTGTACTATGGATCAGTGTCTATAGTGCGTGAGAGTTGTAAATTCTATCTCTTAGCGTAGAGAGGTGAGTATATACTCTACCTCGTC
>JABUQX010118921.1:27500-30000 GCA_015478945.1 Trachelipus rathkii | reverse complement strand
TATATATATATATGATAGAAAAATAAAATGATTTATATATATATAATATATATATATATATAATAATATATATTATATATAAAATAATATAATATTATATATATATATATATATTAATATATATATAATATATATAATTATATATATATATATATTATAGAGAGAGAGGAGAGAGAAGAGAAAGAGAGGGAGTGAGAGAGAGAGAGAAGAGGAGAGATGATGAGAGCAAGAGAATGAAAGAGATAGAGAGAGTGAAAGAGGGAGAAGAGGGAAAAAGAAGAGAGAGCAAAGAAAGAAGAACGTGAAAGGCCGAATAAGATAGAGGAAAGAGAATGATAGAGAAGCGAAAGAGAAAGAGAGGAAAAGAGTAAAGTGAAATAGGGAAAGAGAAAAGAGGAAAGAGAGAAAGAGATGAGACAAGAGAGGAAAGACGCTAGTCATGCGATCAGGTTCCTTGGTGAGAGGCATAGGAGCGAGTACGAGTAACGTCTGAGGTACTACGGCCGTCGCAGGTCTGAATTCTTACGACCTGCTCGAGAAAGAGAGGACAAGAGGAGAGAGAGAGGAGATGATAGAGGAGAGAGAGAGAGAGAGGAGAGGAGCGAGGAAAGGAGGAGAGAGAGAGGGGAGAGACGGGTGGAGTAAGAGGAGGAGGAGAGGGGAGAGGGAGAGGGAGGGAGAGAGAAGGAGAGGAGGGAGGAGAACGAGAGAGAAGGGAGATGAGGACGAGAGGAGAGAGAGAGCGAGAGAGAGAGAGGAGAAGAGGAGAGAAGCAGGGGAGGTGGGATGAGAGGAGAGAGTAGAGGGGAGAGAAGAAGAGTGGCGAGACGAGAGGACGGAGAGAGAGAGAGAGAGAGAGAGAGGAGTGAAGAGAGAGAAAGAGGGAGAGAGAAAGACGAGAGAGTGAGATGACCGAGAGAGAGAGGAGAGAGGGAGATGGAGCCCGTTGGGGAGAGAGAGAGACTCTATCCAGCGGTTTCCCAGGGTAAGAAGATGAGAGGGCGGGGAGTGCGTGAGAGGATGGAGGAGGTTGATGGGAGGTGGCGGATGCCTGTGGGAAGTAGCCCATAGGGTATGTGAGAGAGAGGGGGCGGCAGGCTCGGTGGCGGGACGTCCAGGTGGGGGTGCGGCGAGGGCATGGAGCCATGGGTGGGACGGGGTGGCGGGTCGCCGGGGTGCGGGGGAGCGGAAAGAGGAGAGAGAGAGAGGAGAGGGGGTGAGACAAGAGAGAGGAGGAGAAGAGAGAGAGTTCATCATTAAAGTCCGAAACTGACAATTATCATTAAGGGAATTTTAGGCAAAAAATAACTAAGTTTCCCTGTTTAGCTGCTTCCAAACCTCTATTTTCTAATTTTGCTGCTGCACCAAGTCCGAAAGTTGAAAATAATCCTTCAACATTAGCATTCTTGATGAAGTGTTTCGACCCCATATGCTTACTATTTATATATAAACCCTTCTCATGTTCTAATTTTTCTCTGAGAGATCTGTACCAAGATGAAGGAGTCACTGCTGACAACAGGACTCATCAAATAGGTAACTTTTATGAAATGGAGGAGAATTTTTTGCTCTTAAATTTATACAAATGGCATCAATTCAGGATACCTCATTTTCCATATTATTCCATTGCTTTTTTTGAATTACTCATCCTCTGGAAAGTACTGCAGGTCTTGATTATTTGGGGTTAAAAATTACTCCAATAAAATGTTGAGCTTTCTGTTTACTGCCTGATGATACCTTCTTTTTACATTTGCTAAATCTTTGTTGAGTGGTGGTTTAAGCTGTTCTAGCTCCATGTTCAATATTTTTCCCAAATATAAAACAGCATCACTTAGTTACTGCATTGCCTTCTAGCTTGCGTAAAGCGAATGTGGCCACACAATATCCACACATGAGGTTATATTATAAACTTTTGAAATGTGGCCATCGATGGTTAGAAAATGAATTCCCAAGAGCTCGAAACAAAAATCATGTTTTTAAACATGTTAAATTTACAAATATATATATATATATATATATATATATAATATATATAATAAATATAATATATATATATATATATATATAATATATATATATATATATATTATATATATATTATTATATATAATTATATATATATATATAATATATTATATATAATATATATATATATTATAATCATTCTCACAATAATATAAAACCAGCAGAAAATTTTTTATTGCCTTTCAGTTACTCTTCGATTGAAAAACTGAGAAAACCATTAATAAATATATTTTTTAAATATTTTTGCAATGGTTGTTTTATTGGCTTTAAAACATTGGTTTTTTATGTGGTTTAAACCAAATGGTTTAAACCATCCCACCCTAAATACAGGCACTAAAAGTTCAAAGAAATCACTCACAGAATGGTATCTTTCAGTCCAGCGTATTACACAGGGTCTTTTCAAAGTTTTAACTTTCGCTAAGAATTCCGAAATTTCAATTTCTTTACACAAAATGTCTTTTCTTTTAGGTGAACTAAA
>JABUQX010118921.1:2500-22500 GCA_015478945.1 Trachelipus rathkii | reverse complement strand
TAGTTTGAAGGATCAGAGCGGCTACCTTATTTTGGAATAGGTTGGACCTGTGCGAGCTTCCAACACTGAGGGAAAGTGCTAGTATTGAAACATAGGGAGTATAGTTGAACGAGGGGGCAGGGATGCTTTCCCAGGAAGCACCTTTCCCTCAAAACAGGGAGGGTCACCATATGGGCCACCGCACGTCTTCCTATCTTTCATAGTTTCAAAAGGCCTATATGCACTCGATCAAATTAAATCACGGAGAGACATAGGACACCTGAGAGGGGATGGAGCAGGGAAGAGAAATGCCAAAATCGTCTAGGGTTGAGTTGGTGGAAAATGGAGGCCGAAGAGATTGGCCTTTTCGGTTGGAGAATTAACAACAGAGAATGAGGAGGAAAGGCAGATTTACCGAAGTTGCTAGAGATGTTTTTAGCAAGAGGCGCCAGAAAGATGTGTCAGTAGGAGAACCAAGAGGTTAGCACTTTCGTTTGATGAAGCCCGCTTTGCTCGTCGAAGAGTACATCCCTGCAACGATTTCTAGCTGAGATTGAAAATTGGCGAGTGATTGGAGAACGAGAATTTTCCACCCCGATACGCACTGTCTCTAGCCTGGATGGCCAGAGAACAAGACCCGATCGAACCATGGTTTATGAGGAGAGAAAAAGATTTAGTTGAAGAAGGAATGAACTGCTTGTCCCATCAACGATTACAGCTCCTCCTTATCTTTTAAATATTTATATACATCCATCATTATTCCCTAACTGAGGTAGCCAATTTGCTATCATCTGCAAACTTGTAAACCTTACATTTAAGTCCTCGTCTAAATATTTTTTATACATATATGAGGAACAGCCATTTGACCTAAGAAATCGTTACGGACCCCAAACATGTCTCCTCATTTCCATTAACAATACTTTTCATATTCATTAATTATTATTATTATTATTGTGTGTGTGTGTGTATTATTATTATTATTATTATAAAATATTGTGTGTATAAATATTATTATTATTATTATTATTAATATTATTATTATTATTATTATTATTATTATTATTATTATTAAAATTATTAAAATTATTAAAATTATTAAAATTATTAAAATGGTTGAACTGACTACCAATCTACAGCCTTGTATATATATATATATATATATATATATATATATATATATATATGCAATATAAATATAGATTTAAATATACACCATCACTATCCCTAACTACATGTCAGTGGCGTAGCTAGATATTTTCACATGGGTAGGCAAGATATATATATATATATATATATATATATATATATATATATATATATATATATATATATATATATATATATATATATATATATATATATATTCTTATTTAGAAAGAAAAAATACACAATCTATTAGCCTTCTCATAATCTGGCGATTTTCGTCAACTTCTTCGTTATGTTTTTAATAAGCGTTTTATGAGATTCACTTAAAGCCTGATCAATATTGTATTTGTTTGTTTTTAGCAAATAATCAACACTAACTTCCATTTCCATCTAATATTAATAACTCAAAAATAATTAAATAATTATTAATTAAAATTGCAAGTGAAAAATGGTTTCCAAAGAAATTTAAAAAAATCTAATGACGCACTGAGAGTACGACCGACGAGCAGGAGGCTTGCCTCCCTTTATATACTAACAAGTATTGGATATATTTTATTTGAGCTACGCCTATGTGCGTATGCAAGTTAAACAGTGGATAGGGAGGCAAAGCATAAATAACTCATTTTTGGTTTTATATTTCTTTAAGATTTTGTAGATTAATTTTCTTATGGTTTCTTATTATATTAACATTTATTATATTTTTTTATTTGTTTTCCTAATTATTAATTTGTTCTTAAATAAAGATAAACAATCTATACACAGACTATCTCAAAAAAACTCATGTATATATATATATATATATATATATATATATATATATATATATATATATATATATATATATATATATATATAACAACATATATATATATATGCTGCTATATATATATATATATCTTTACTATACTGTATATATATATATATATACGGTAGAGAGAGAGAGAGAGAGAGAGAGAGAGAGAGAGAGAGAGAGAGAGAGAGAGAGAGAGAGAGAGAGAGAGAGAGAGAGAGAGAGAGAGAGAAAAAAATTATTTTTTAATATATTTTTTCAAATAATCGTCATCGTCAAAATTTACTATAATCGTCATCGTCAAAATTTCATAATCGTCCCATCACTAATATATATATATATATATATATATATATATATATCAAGAAATATACTAAATATATATATATATATATACTGCTGCTGCTATATATATATATATACTATACTATTATATATACTATATATATATATATGTACTCCTATCTTACCTGGGCCATTACTAATGAACAAGGCATCAAAATCGTCATGATGAAATTTTGTATTCCAAGGTACAACCGTCACTGCTGCTCCCCTTCTAACTAAGCAACGTATTTGATTGTATTTCAATCCACAATCTAACACAGTTATTTTTACATCTCCATCAGGATTGAACACTTTTGTAGCCTGAAACAATGTAAAATATAAACAGTAACTTTGTTACGTTAACATATATTCGTTGATCAGTATGATAATTAGAAAAGGTTATGATAAATTTGTTAAATATTACCATGTTAACCTTAAATTAACATTGATATGTTAGAGATATGCTTGACAAAGTGTGAATAAGTTACGTTTTTGTATGCTATGTTAGTTACTTTACTGTTGATAAGTGTGGAACTTTGTTAATGTTAACAGTTTATTCGTGCTTAAGGTGTGTTAGGTTTGTCGTTATACATTATATTCTTAGTTCATGTGATGTTATGTTAGCTTTATTAATGTGAAAACTTTGTTACGTTAGATATATTCGTTGGTCAGTGTATAAAAAGAAATTGATTTTATGTTATGTTTTTCCGAAATGATACTCGAAATGTGATATAAAACAATAGATCAATAGATCATGGGAAGGCGGACAGAGGGGGATGAGGGTGGTTTGATTTACCGATTTACTGCTTTAGGGTATGTAAAAATTACAAGTTTTTCAAGTTATAAAAAACATGAAAAGAATAAAGAATTTAGTAAAAACAAAAATGATTTAAACAAATAAAACAAAAAAAATAAATAAAAGTTTTGTGTTATGTTATACAAAATATGACTTGAATCAATAGATCAATACATCATTAGATGGGGTGTGATGGGTGTTTTGATTTACTGCTTTAGGGTATGTAAAAGTACAAGTTTTTTACGTTATAAACATAAAAAAGAATAAAAGTTTTATGTTAAGTTATACAAAATATGACGAATCAATAGATCACAGATGGGCTGGAGGGTGCTGGGGAGGGTGGTTTGATTTACTGATTTAGGGTATGTAAAACAAAAATTTTGGTAAAAAAAAATATGACGAATCAATAGATCAATAAATCATGAATGGACAGGAGGGTGCTGGGGAGGGTGGATTGATTTACTGATTTAGGGTATGTTAAACATAAAATTTTTAGTAAAAATATGACTTGAATCAATAGATCATGGATGGGCAGGAGGGTACAATGGAGGGTGGTTGATTTACTGATTTATGGTATGTAAAACATAATTTTAGTAAAAAATATGACTTGAATCAATAGATCAAGAGGGGTATTAATAGAATAGATGTTGTTTTCTCATATTGCGATTGTGTTAAAAGTATTGAGATCATGGTGGGGTGGGGAGGGTAGGATGGGTGGTTTGATTTACAGATTTATTGATTTACTGCTTTAGAGTGTAAAAAAACGCAAATTTTTTACGTTATAAACATGAAAAACAAAATTTTTAGTAAAAACAAAATGTTTTAAGGAAATAAAACAATAATAAAAATAAGAAATAAAAGAAAAACATAATAAAAATTTGAAAATAAATTAAAAAAATTTTAGTTGAAAAAAATTAAACACAAAGAATAAATGTAAAATGAAACATAAAATAAAATAGCAAACGAATGTTTACTAACTCAGCACCGCACCGGCTCCAGCACCGGTGCTGGTACCAACTCTGTCTCCTTCCTCCTCCTCCTCCTTCCTTCCTGTCTTCTTCTGTTTTGCGTTCCGTTCATTTCTTCTGGGGACCCCCCTCTAGGGAGGTCCCCAGACACCCTTTACGAACTTACAACCCTCATATTCGAGTTCTAGGACCTTATAAACATATATTTTGATACCATTATGGGACTAAACGAATATTTATTTACTCAGCACCGCACCGGCTCCAGTACCGGTGCCGCTGTCAACTTCAACTCCTCTGACTCAGACTTGATTTACTGCTTTAGGGTATGTAAAAAGTACTAGTTATTTAAGTTATAAAAAAAACATGAAAAGAATAAAGGGGGGTCCCCAGACACCATTTACGAACATACAACCCTCATATTCGAGTTCTAGGACTTTATAAACATATATTTTGATACCATTATGGGACTAAACGAATATTTATTTACTCAGCACCGCACCGGCTCCAGCACCGGTGCCGCTGACAACTCCAACTCCTATGACTCAGACTCCTTCCTTCTCTGACTCCGACTCCTTTCTCCACTTTTCTTATGCATACCGCTTATTTCTACTGGGGACCTCCCTTCGGGGGGTCCCCAGACACTCTTTACGAACTTATAACCTTCAAATTCGAGATCTACGGGTTCGATAACATATATAAGGATTAGTAACGATTCCAAATTTCCAGCCGATGCCGATTCCAATACCGATAACAGTCAAAAGTGCCGATTCTCTCTCTCTCTCTCTCTCTCTCTCTCTCTCTCTCTCTCTCTCTCTCTCTCTCTCTCTCTCTCTCTCTCTCTCTCTCTCTCTCTCTCTCTCTCTCTCTCTCTCTCTCTCTCTCTCTCTCTCTCTCTCTCTCTCTCTCTCTCTCTCTCTCTCTCTCTCTCTCTCTCTCTCTCTCTCTCTCTCTCTCTCTCTCTCTCTCTCTCTCTCTCTCTCTCTCTCTCTCTCTCTCTCTCTCTCTCTCTCTCTCTCTCTCTCTCTCTCTCTCTCTCTCTCTCTACTCTCTCTCTCTCTACTCTCTCTCTCTCTCTCTCTCTCTCTCTCTCTCTCTCTCTCTCTCTCTCTCTCTCTCTCTCTCTCTCTCCTCTCTGCTCTCTATCTCTCTCTCTTTCTCTCTCTCTCTCTCTCTCTCTCTCTATATATATATATATATATATATATATATATTCTCGCACGGGGTATATATATATATATATATATATATATATATATATATATATAATTCATTATCATCATCAATCCCTCTGGTAGATTCCTAAGGGATCTTTCAGGTGTCGCCTCTACAGAACACTCTCCAGGCGTTTCTATCGGTGTATATTCTCCTCTCCTCGACCTCTTCGATCCCGTCGTTTCCTCACTTGCAACCATGGCTGCGCCCCACGTCGTCCCATCCATCTTCTCCGTGCTTGCGCTTTCTTTCGTTCTGCAGGTCTCAATCCATCATTCTTCTCGGCCCCTCCCCCACATCCATCCTCTTAACATGTCCGTACCATCTCAGCTGATTTCGTTGGACCTGTTCATTAATTGCTTCGATCCTCAACTCTCGTCTTATTACTTCACTTCTTCTTCTATCCCTCAGTGTCACTCCCCTGATCACTCTCAAAACCCTCATATCTGCCGCCTCCAATCTCCTCTTCTGCACCGTAGTCAGTGCCCAACATTCGGAGCCATATGTCAGCAAAGGTCTCAGCATTGACCTATATATTATCATTTTGATCTCTGTTGATATTGATTTTTCCCTCAGTATCGGGTATAGGGTTCCCACGTTTTTTGCGAACTTCTTCATTCTCTCATTTAGCTCTTCCTCCATTCCACCTCCACCTTCCAATATCACAAACAAATACTTAAATTTATCCACCTGACGCAATTCAATTCCCTCCAACATTATATTTATTTCTTCTCTTTCTCTGGCTATTTTCATTACTTCTGTCTTCTCTGTACTTATTTTCATATCCATTTCTCTCATTTGGGTGTTCCATCTGTCCATCACATCCTGCAGGTCTAGTCCCTCTTCTGTTATTATGGCCGCATCATCTGCATACAGCAGAGTATGCTCTCCATTTATTCTTCAGCATATTCTTTTCAGATTATAGTCCATGTATATTACAAACAGCAATGGTGACAACTGACAAGACATTACCCTGTCTCACTCCCATATTTACCTCAAACCATCTCTCTCTTTGATCTGCTCTTATCATATTTCTGAACCCTTTATATGTACTCTTTATAAGTTTTTGTGGTATCCCGTATTCCGGCTCTTCCATGATTTTCCATAGCTTTTCTCTGTTTACTCTGTCAAAAGCTTTTTCCAGGTCTATAAATGCCACATCTGCCCTCCTATTCCATTCTATCGTTTTTTCTAATGAGTTTCTCATATAATATATTGGTCATTTTTTTTTTTACCACCACTCACGGGCTGAGCCCTTTTCAAGGAGGGGGCAGGAAATAAAATACAGGAAAGCCCACCCAAGCCCAAACCTAACGCAAATCTCTCAGGTGTGCGCAGACGTGAGTTTTAAAGAGAGGAAGATTAAATACAGTAGGAAAAACAGAAGATGGCAAGGAGTTCCACAGAGTGGCTACTGGAAAGGAAAGAGAGGCACCACAACGAACAGTCTGGGTTTTAATGCTCGCAAATTCATGCAAAGAGCATGGCATACTATATTGAGGGCGACGCAATGGAGGGTGGAATGCGAGTGGCCAACTCTCTAATCTACCGTTGTAGTACCTATAGAAGAGATAGTGCCAACGTCACGTCGCAGAGATAGAGGGTCAAGAAGTTTGGAAATTGGGGAAAGTTTATTAGTCTCTTTGCTTTAGACTCAACTCTATCCAGTAGAAGGGGTGGAGACGGAGCCCCCCAGATGCGAGAACAGTACTCCAAACAAGGTCGAATAAAGCCATTATATAACTAGAGTGCTGTGCGGAAGAAAAAATTCCCGTAACCTAAACAAGAACCCCCACTTTCTTTGATCCCCAGCAACCGTTATGATATGAGGTTTCCAAGATTTTTTGTTTATGTTTAGACCAAGAATGTTTATGCTGTCAATAGGTGATAAGTTAGAGACGTCGAAAATAGGAAGTTAGTTTTTTGTGAGGAGGGAGATGTAAAGAATTTGAGTTTTCAAAAAGTTGAATTTGTTGTGGTATTTACCGGGAAATCCCATCCAGGTCGGCAAGAATAGAATCGGAAAGCTGGAGACGAGAGGCCAGCTCTGGGAAGGCAAAGAGGTAGATTTGAAATGAGTGGAAGAATGGAGAGTTGGGTCAGCAGCATAAGAGTGAACAGAGTTAGAAGTACAGCTGAGGAGATCGTTGATGAAAAGTAAGAATAAAGTTGGAAATAAAACAGAACCTTGAGGAACACCACAATTAACAGGAAAGGAGGAAGAAGTCGCTCCATCAACTAGTGCTGACAGAGAGGAAACTTGACAAGAGTAAGCAAGAGAAGGAGAGTAAAGGAAGGAGCTTAGAGAGTAGCGACGCATGCTATACTCGATCAAAAGCCTTTGATATATCGAGTGCCACCACCCAAGACCATGGTCCTAAAGGGCAGAAGACCATAATCAGTAAAGATGGGATAGTATGTCGCCAGTTGACCTCGAGCGTCGAAAATCATACTGATGATCTGAAAGAGGGAATGAGACTCCAGAGATCCAGGAAATGAGAGTTAAGAGTTTCAGAGATCTTAGATAGAATACAGAAGAGCTATAGGACGATAGTTGGAAGGATCAGAGCGGCTGCCCTTTTTCGGGATTGGTTGGACATATGCGCGCTTTCAGCACTGAGGAAATGTACTAGTGAGCATAGAGTGAGAGTTGGTGAGGACAGGGAGTCAGCTCGGAAACACCTCCCTTAAAAAAAAGGGGAGGAATGCCGTAAATGCCACTAACCTTCCTGACATCTTAGATGCTCAGAATCCCATACACCAGATCATGCGTAATCGCGGGAAGGAAGAGGTATAGGAAACCTGAGAGGAGAAGCAGGAGGGGGAGGGATGCCGGAATCGTCCAGGGTAGGATTAGATGAGCGAGAGGCCGAAGAGATTAGCCTTTTCAGTAGGAGGCTTGCTACCACCAGAACCATCAGAGCGAATAAGTGGAGAAAAGGCAGATTTACAAAGTTGTTAGAGAAGCTGTTTTTGGCAAGAGGCCAGAAATTTTTATCAGTGGGAGAGCCAAGTAGGTTGTCGCACTTTCTTTAGTGAAAGCGAGCTTAGCCTGTCGAATAATAGCTCTGGATTCTGAGAATGGAAATTAGTAGAGTGATAAGAGGAGCAGGGGTTTCCATGCCCGTGCGCAATGTCTCTCTCCTGGATATGGAGCGAGAACATTCCCCACCGAACCATGGATTTGTGGAGAAAAGATTTAGTTGAAGATGGAATGAACCCTCTCATACCCTCGACGATTACGGTCCCTACCTTTTCAGCGGTGACCGAAGCGTCCTCCAGTCAAAGCAAGATTCACTCAAGCATAGTTTGCAAAGAAACGACGCAACGCCCTCAATTAGCCGATTAAAGTGCCAGAAAGTACGTTTGGGGCAACGGTGGAGCTGCTGGAGAAAAAGTTTTAAAATTAAAAGCTACAAGTTGTGGTCAGAGTTACCGATAGGATGGAAAATGGTGTATTTATATCGAGAAGGGGTAGTGGTGAAACATAAATCAAAGCGTGTTCAAGAATTGGTTAGGACGATCAGGGTATGTGTATAGGTTCTTTAATTAACTGTTCCAGATCGTTGAAAATACTTGTTTTGGCCTCCTCCCCTCCTGCATCAGTATGAGAGAACTCAACCACTCAGTGTGATGTACATTTTTGAAATCACCTAAATAGATGATCTCAGCATTTGGATGGGAAGAAGTAACAGTCTCATGAGAAGTGGTAAGATATTCAAAAAGAAGGTGAAAATCTGTTCCGTTAGGGGAGCAGTAGCAGAAACAAGATAATTAGTAGTAGTAGGGAGAAAGATTTTAAAGCCACAGAACATCGAAATTAGGAGATTCAAGATTCTCAAGACGTATTACAGGAGTGTTAATGTTTATATAGGCACAGACTCCACCATTTAGTCTGAAATTATAGAAAAGTTATAGTTGGAGATATTAAGTTTATTTGAAAAGAATCCCTGGCTAGCTGGGTCGGTCTCAGACAGAAGTAAAATGTTAGGTAGAGAGTTAGCGAGGGTGATATTTCTGGGTCATAGTTTAGCTTTGTTTGAGGCACGAACGTTGGCGAAGCCAATAGAGAACCCAGCCG
Organism: Trachelipus rathkii; assembly: GCA_015478945.1. NCBI lineage: Eukaryota > Metazoa > Arthropoda > Malacostraca > Isopoda > Trachelipodidae > Trachelipus > Trachelipus rathkii. The sequence continues at coordinate 13,204 of JABUQX010118921.1, read as the reverse complement.
CCCACCCCTACATCTTCTCTGTCCAGTCATTCAAACAGACAGCCTCACAAACAAACACACACAATCGACCATACACAGCCCACCCAAAAAACCCACAGAATTGGGTTTTTATTAAAAAAAACCGCGCCCACACAACAAACACACACAGATCACGTACAAAAAAGATAAAGCAAAGAAAGAAAAAAAAACGCACTGAAACCTTAAAAATAAAAATTATTAAAATTTATGATTATAAAAATAGAGACAAGACCAACTAAATCAGTAATCTGATAAATATGTAAAGTAAATAAAACCTTAAACGTTAAAAATCACATACACACACTCGCACAGCTTCACTAACTTACGAACTTAAATTTAACCCAAAAAAACCGGATACCAATAATCCTAATTAAAACTTTAAAAAAGGCTAAAAGCTGCATTAATGAATAAATTAAATACGTAAAACTTAAAAAGTTAAAAAGGTAAAACACTAAAAACTTATCTTAAAATTTCGGCATGTTCGAGAGATTAGGCTATGTTTTCATCTAAGTCTTCTTAAAAAGCGCTTATTCGAGTATTTATAAATAATTAAAACCTCTAAACTAATATGACATTAAAATACTGAATCACTTAAAGCAAAATTAAAACAACATTCTAATAGCAAAAATTAAAAACAAAACACAAACACACAGCAGAGCAAACACGAGCACAACCTTCCACTTTGAAAACTAAACTTATATACTTTTCCCGGCCCTGAAGCCATACTGCCAGTCTCCTATGTTATTATCAACTTTGTTTCTTAGCATCCACTCTAACGCTCTTTCATAAATTTTACTGGCCACATTTAGCAGGGATATTCCTCTATGATTATCAAATTTTCGTCGATCTCCCTTCTTATATATAGGGCATATTATTGCTTCTCCCCACGCCGACGGTACACTCTCTCTCTGACCCACATTTCATTCAACAGTTCGTGAATCCATCCTTCAACTCCCTCTCCTGTCTTATACAGCCCCGCACTCAGCTCATCATTTATATATATATATATATATATATATATATATATATATATTATATATATATATATATATATATATATATATATATATATATATATATATATATATATATATATATATATATATATATATATTCCTTTTAGCTTTTTTTTTCTCAATTTTTAATTTTGTAGGCCCTAAAGTGAAATTGGATAAGACAACACTGTGTGTGTGTATGCCAGGGTGATACTTTGAGAGAACAAACAACTTTCAATAACGTTAATAGCCTATCCGCCTAAAATCTGGACTCTTTCAAAATAGTGTGCAAATTGTTTAATAATATACTTGTATAACAAAATATTAATTTCATAACATGTCAATTACATAATGTATTATATTCAATAGCTCCAATTATCACAAGCCTACAAGGCAAATATATCACTGCTCACTTACGAGTTCACGGGTATATTATTATCAAAACATATTACATAACATGACTAGCGAAATATTACCAAATGACTGCCTCACCGTGACTGTCTGAAAATCTTAACATGATATCTTAGACTCTACGTAAAGATTCGCCACTCAATCCAGTTTTCTTAAATTAAATAGAATTAAGGAAGAACTGAAATTAAAAACCAATATGGCAGACTTCGAAATATTGTCTTTGAAATATCATAAAGATCGAATAAAAATTATTTTCAGATTGTATACCAAAGAATCGGTCAAAAGAATCGGTAAAATTTTGACGATTCTGATTCCTGAAAAAAAAACGACTTTTCCGATGCCGATTCCGATTAATCGTCCAATCACTAATAAGGATACAAATATTGTATTATTATACAAATATTTACTAACTCGGCACCGCACCGGAGCCAGAACCGGTGCCGGCTCCGAATCCGAATCAGGGTCCGACTCCGACTTTGGCTCCAGCTCCGAATCCTTTCTCCAAATTTCAGCCTTCTACGCGTATTTCAATTTTTTGGGGGCCAGCAGCCCCTACGGGGGACGTACGGACTCGTAACCTCGTCTATGACTAGGTTAAGTCACTACATAGAGCGCAGCCAAATTTTAGGACGATACGATAACTCTAACCCGGGTAGTAACTGTAGTAGTAGTAGTTAGTTACACAGAGAGTAGCTACCAAAACCCCCCATAACTACTGACATCCATTATTAATACAGAAAAAGAAGAAAAAAATAAGAGGATTAGAAAAAGGATTAGTAGAAAGAAAAATGAATAGAACATTTTTTAATAATAATGAATATAATGACAATAAAGAAATTAAATATCAAGAAGATGTAATGGCTATTATAGATACAGGAAGTATAGAAAGAGTAATAGGAGAATTAGGATTAACAAAACTGATTAGTGGATTAACTGATGAGGAATTACAATATATTAAAGACACACAAAAGTTTAAAGATCGTTGTTTTGTATTTGGAAAAGCAGAATATAAAATATTAAAAGAAATATTATTGCCTTGTAAAATCAAAGGAAAGAGTTTTGATCTAAAAATCAATATAATAGAGGGTGACATACCTTTATTACTTGGTAAATCAGCTATGAAAAGAATGAAATTAAAGATTAATATTGAAGATGGAACTGTTGATATTTGTGATTTGAACCTACTGAAAGTGAAAACATTTGAGAATGAAGGAGGACATTCCTGCTTATTATTGAATAGAAAACAAAAGGAAACATGTTGGATTAGTCAATTTAAAGAAAATTGGATAAAAGAACAGGTAGAAAGAAAAATTGAAAAAATTACATAGACAATTTGCACAGCGTGGAATAGAAAAATTATTTAAAACAATAAAGAATGATAATGAAAAACAAGTAAATGAAGATTTTTGGAATAATGTAAGAAAAGATTTGGAGCAAATTATGAGAGAATGTGAAGTATGAAAAAATAAAAAAAATTTTTACTCCACCAAGACCCGTGGTAGGTTTGCCATTAGCAAGTAAATTTAATGAAATAATTCAATTGAATGTTGGTGAATTTGAGAATAATAAATTTTTAGTGATAGTAGATCATGCAACAAGATATACACAGGCAGTATGGTTAAAAAATAAAACAAGTAAAGAAATTATAGAAAGGTTAATTGAAAAATGGATTATATATTTTGGAAGTCCTAATGGCATTATGTCTGATGCAGGACGAGAATTTCAAAATGAAGATATGGAAACATTTACTACAAAAATGAATATCAGATTAATGAGTACAGCAGCAGAAAACCCATGGAGTAATGGTTTATGTGAAAAGGTAGTAGGATTACTCAAGGAATCATTATACAAATTAAAACAGGAAGGACATGATAGAAAAAATAGTTTGGCATGGGCGATTTTTGCTAAAAATGGACTAACAAATTATTTGGGATATGCCCCTAACCAACTTGTTTTCGAAAGAAATGTAGGAATACCAAACATAATAGATTGTGATAATTTAATAATGAGTGAAAAGAGAGATACAGATGACATGATGAAAGAATTATTAGAGACAATAGACCATGCTAGAAGAATACACATAGAGAATGAAAGTTCGGAGAAAATAAAACGTGCATTAAGAAGTCAAATAAGAGAACATATTTCAAAAAATATAAATATAGGTAAAGAAGTTTTCTATAAAAGAAAAATTAATAAAATAATATAAAATATAAAATATAAAATATAATATTTCAAAAAATATAAATATAGGTGAAGAAGTTTTTTATAAAAGAAACATTGATAAAGAATGGAGAGGACCAGCTAAAATAATGTGTGTAGATGGAAAAACCATCATAGTAAAACATGGAGGTACTTTAAGAGCTGTATCAAAAGTTCACTCAACGAGAATTCAAAGAAGTAGATTAAATGAAAATAACAACGAACTTGAAGATAAAAAGGATGAATATGAAGAAGAAGGAAATGAAAACATGATAGATAACTTAAATGAGAATGGTAATAATATAGATGAAATAATATGGTAAAAAATTATAGATGATGAAACTGATAATGAAAAAGAAAGCCAAAATGAAGAAGAAATGACATCAATTGATGAATATGAAGAAATTGATCCAAAAAATGTGAAAATTGGTAAATACTATGAAATGAAATTAAAGAATAATGAAGATAAATTAAATTGCTATGTCATTAGTAGAGCTGGCAAAGCAACAAGTAAAAAGTATAATAGATGTTATAACATACGCAATTTAAATACAGATAGAATATATGATATAGACTTGAAAGAATTTGAAAAAATATATGAATTGGATAATTGAAAATGAAGAAAATAACGAGGAAGAATCATTAGATACAAGTGAGGAGATAGTAGATGAAATAGATAGTGAAGATGAAAATGAAGAGGTAAATCAAAGTTATTATAATCATTCTAATGAAGAAGTTAAACAAGCCAAATTGATAGGGATAGAAAATTGAAAGAATAATGTTTTTGAAGAATAAACAGATAAAATGAAAGGGCAATTAATGTCAGATGGGTAATTAGTGAAAAATTATTGCAAAATAACGAGAAAAATTTAAAGCTAGATTAGTAGCTAAAGGATATGAAGAAACAGTGGAAGAAAAAACAGATGCACCAACTGTTTCATCGGAAGCAAAAGAAATGGAAAATAAATGCTATGAATATTTCAGCAGCTTACTTACAAGGTGATACAATAAGAAAAGTATATCTAAGACCACCACCAGAATTTAATGATGGTAAACTTTGGAGATTAAATAAAACAGTATATGGATTACAGGATGCTGCTATGATGTGGTATTTATCGTTAAAAAGACAATTAATTAAAATAGGTCTAAAACAAAGTAAAATGGAACCAACATTATTTATAATGAATGATTCAAATAATTTAGAAGGATTATTATGTACTCATGTAGATGATATTTTATGGGTAGGAAGTAAAAAATTTGAAAATACTAAAATAAATAAATTGAAGAACATTTTTGAAATAGGAGAAAATAGTTCAGAATCATTTAAATATTTAGGAGTTCAATTATGTCAAGATGAAAATATTATAATAATGGATCAAAATAATTACTGGGAGAAAGGTTAAAATTAATGAAATAAAAACAAAAGAAAATAGAAAACTTGATAAAAATGAAGTAAAAGAATACCAACAATTAATAGGAAAATTAAATTGGATGGCAAGAAATACAAGACCAGATTTATCTTATATAGTTAGTAAAATGAGCAAGGGAGAAAAAGAACTAAGTATCAAAGATTATAAAGAACTTCAAAGATTAACAAAAAAATACAGAAATGAATTAAATATCATACAAATAAATAATGAGAAAATTGAGAATCTAATAACATACTGTGATTCATCATTTGCTAATAGAGAAGGAGATAAAACTCAACTTGGATGTATAATTTTTGCAGTAGATAAAAAAGGAAAAATGATACCTATAATGTGGAAATCGAACAAATCAAAGAAAGTTAATCATTCAGTCATACAAGCAGAAGCAAATAGCTTACTTGAAGGTATAGAACAATCATTATATATACAAAAAATGTGGGAAGAAATTACTAACAAAAAGATACCTATAATTCTAAGAACAGATAGTAAGACACTTGTAGATACACTAATGTCTGAAAGACAATCAAAAATTAAAAGTATGAGAATTATAATATCAGCTATAAGAGAATATATAAATAATCAAGAAATTAACAAAATAGAATGGGTGAACAGTAATGATCAATTTGCTGATATATTTACCAAAGAATTACATAAGAAAATGAAAAATGTAATTTCTCTAAGAATAAAATATGAAAAGAAAAATAAAACCTATCAAATAAGAACTTCTTCAAATGTATTATGTTAAAACAAATTTGAAGAAGCAGAGAGGTGGAAGAATGATAAAGTTATTAATTATTTAATATCTTTTTCAGAAAGATAATATAGAATAAAATTTGTTGATAATTTATTTTTGTAATTTATATTAAATATTTAAAGATAGAAGATATAAAAAGAATTAAAATATTAAAAAATAAAGAATCATATATTATAGAGAATAAAAATAAAAATCAAAAGGAATAAAACAGAAAACAAAAAGAATAAGAAAATTTATAAGAATTAATATATTATGTACATAATAAAATAATAAAGAAGAAATAATAAAAAAAATCAAGAAAGAACTTAAAAAAGAAGATTGACAAAATATATTAAAAAAAGATAATTTTATTTATATATATATATATATATATATATATATATATATATATATATATATATATATATATATATATATATATATATATATATATATTTTTAATCTATATATATATATATATATATATATAACTAATGAAAATAAATTACTTTAATATAAAACTTTTATTAAAAACTGTTTAAAATAAAACATGGGGAAAACCTAACATCTAGAGAGGCCTTTCAGTCCATACGGACCTTATTCAATCTATCTCCGTGCGCAAACAAACGATCCTGAAAGTTCATCTTCTGTCCGGGTTTGATCCTGGTTGGTTGTCTTCTTCTAATTTATTCAAAACGATCTTCCACTTTTTCTCCATTAGCAGTATGTTGTTAAGAACGGAATCTATTTTAATTTCACCTTCAATGATGTTCATGTGTTGTTGTTTTGTGTTGAAAATTAGCATGCTTTCACATAATTTTCTTTTGAATGGGTCCTCACATTTTTTGATGATCTGATGATTTTTTTGTGTCTATGGAATGATTGTACATGTTCCCATGTTTGCCCAAGGCTGAGTTGTTATCAATTTGTAGGTCATAGCCGTGCAGATAAATCCTCCTCCTCACGTCTATCGATTCTCCTATATAGAATTTGGGGCATGTTTTACATTTTATTTTTTAAATTCCCGGAGTGGGCTGAGCCAAAACAGTGTTTGCAATGGGTCTCATTTGTAAGAGTGTCTTCAAGATAGTGATGTTTTTCACTGGTTGAACATTGGGAGGGAGCAGTTTATTGTAATTATATAGTTTTCCCGTAGGTAAATTAATGTAAATTTTCCGTGGTGAGTCTGTATCATTATTTTGTGCATGTCTGTAAAAGAATTTTTTTCCATGTTCAATGCTTTATAATAGTATTTTTCTGGGTAGTGTAACTCGATGAATATATTCTTTTTATGACGGTCTCACTTGGGGTAAAAAATGATAACCCTAGTCAAAATGACCAACGGGGTTTTTACCTGACCTTGACCTTTTTGGGCCTTGACCTTTTTGAGCCGTATTATTTTTGGAGCCAGTTTTTTGAGAACCAGTTTTTGAGAACTTGAGAATTCTATTTTTGAGAACCTAATTTTTGAGAACCCTATTTTGAGAACCCAAATTTTTAGAACCCAAATTTTTTGAGAACAATTTGAGAACCTTAATTTTTGAGAACCCTAATTTTTGGCAACCCAAATTTTTGAGAACCCAAATTTTTTGGGAACCCTAATTTTTGCAACCCTAATTTTTAGCTTGAGAAAGCCCTAATTTTTTTCGGCAACCCCTAATTTTGCAACCCTTCGAAGGGTTATATAAACCAGGATAGGTAACTTTCGTTAACCATATCTTCTGTACTGTTTTTCGACCATGAGGTCATTTTTGCCCACAGTAATTTTTGATCTTCATTTAGAGGCTTAACCCTATTTTTGATGTCTTAACCTTTTTTGTCCCTTCCCCTTTGCTCAAAGCTTGATGATACCCATGGGTCGATTTGACCCACAGTAATTTTTTTGTCCTTTATGGGTCAATTTTGACCCAGTTTTTTGTCCTTCCTTTAGGGGCTTAGCCCTTTTTGATAATGCCTTGTTTGATATGATATTCCGGCCTGACATGCCGAATTTCCATGGGTCATTTTTATACTTGTCAATTTTTACTTACTAAGTGACCCACAATCATATTTCGTTCTACCTAACATGCATGTATGGACCTACCCTAACTTGAACACCTCACACACTTGCGCATTTTTACACACACACACACACTTACACTTATACAGACATTTTACACATATACACACATTCACTATGACACTTACATTACCATAGACACTTTTACCCTGCTCACGTACAAACACACCAACCTTTGGTCGTCATGGGTCAATTTTGACACGGTAATTTTTGTCCTTCCTTTAAGGACTTAGCCCTTTGTCTCTTAACCTTGTTTTGACCATGATATTTCACTTTTTGATCTTGCCACCATGGAGTCAGTGACCCACATATGATGGCTTTGATGGTTCCCAATCACAGTAAGAAGTATCTAGGGATGTTTCTATTAGTGTTCTATGAACATGGTAGATATGATTGCCAGGTGAGTGCCAAGTGAGTGCCAAAGAGTGCCAATGAGTGCCAAGTGGGGTGCCACATAGTGCCAAGTGGGTGCACAGGTGCCAACTGAGGCCCGCAAACCTTTTTCATAGCCTCCCTGGAGCTAGAATAGCTGTGTATGGATCCATCTACCCCTGGGTTATAGGTATGAGGATTCGATTGGTGTAGCATGGCCCAACCTGCTAGAAGCTTCCTACTATGAGTTAGTATTTTTATAGCACTTATAAGCACTTACACTCGCCATGGAGCAGCACACTGGCCCTTATACACTTTCACACGCACAGGTACTTGCCACACTCACACCCACTCGGCTCGTTTTGTTTGCCGCATCTATGATGGCTCATCTTTGATGAAGTCATCCTTTTTTGATACCACCTATATTGATGATTCATCTTTGATGACTCATCTTTGTCCACTACCTCTCTAGATCAGCTGCCCCTCCCACCTGGGGATGATGGGCACCACGCACCGGGCTGCGACCCACCGCGCAGATGAAAAACTATATATACTATAAGTCATTCAGTTTTATTCATGCTTAAGCATTTTTATTAAAAACATTTTCGCGAACCTAAAACTATAACTCACTTAATATTATTTAACACATATATTTATTAACATTATTTTTACTCTTTTTCACTTAATACTTTTTAATTTATAAATTTTTAAAAAAGTTAATTTTGAAGAAAAAACCAGAGTGTCTGATATATAAATATTTTATTTTACTACAATTGAAATTTTTAAAAACATTAACATTACATACCTTAAAGAAGTAAATCAGTAAATCAATAAAGGTGTAACCTAACACCAAGAGGGGATTAGTATGCTTTTTTTTACTGCTTTACTGCTTTAACTCATGTTTTACTGCTTTAACTCATATGTTTTACTTTTTAACTCACATATTATTGTATTACATACCTTAAAGCAGTAAATCAGAAAATCAGATATTACCTAACAACTAGGGGATTAGTATGCTTTTGTTTTACTGCTTTACTGCTTTAACTCCTTTTTACTGCTTTAACTCATGTTTCTTTTAACTCATGTTTTACTGCTTTAACCATGTTTTACTGCTTTAACTCATATGTTTTTTACTTTAGCTGCATATTCATTAACATTACAGCAAAGCAGTAAAATCAGTAAATCAATAAGTGTGACCCTAACACACCAAGGGGAGATGGTAATAACTTTGTTTGCACCAACTTTACTAAGCTTTAACTCATATTTTACTGCTTTAACTTTCTGCTTTTCTGCTTAACTTTCTTCTTTACTGCTTTAACTTTCTGCTTTACTGTTTAACTTTCTGTCTACTGCTTTAACTCATATATTTATTAACATTATGTTTTACATTTTTGTTTAATACTTTTTATTTATTTTTATTATTATTTTATTTATTTTTATTATTATTTTATTATTTTTTATTTTTTTATTATTTTTATTATACTTAGGGTTATTTACTTCATGCCTATTGTTATTATTATTTAGAACACACATACACACAACACACACACACACACACACACACACACACACACACACACACACACACACACACTTACACACACACATTCACTATGACACTTTATACACACATTCACTATGACCTTCCCATCACTCACCATAGACACTTACATTTACACTTTTACACACATGCGGTCACACACACACACTTACATTCACTATGTGCTTATACACACATTCCACTTATGACACTTTGTTGCCCATAGACACACATTTACTTACACTCACACACAGATTTACTTACACACAGATTTACTTACACTCACACAGATTTACTTACACACACAAGATTTACTTACACACACAGATCAACCACACTTGCACACAGATTTACACACACACACACACACATACTCCCACACTCACACACTTACATATAACGTATAATTTATTAAAAAATTTTATGTTTTAATTAAACACGTACATTTATATTACTCATTCAAATATAACTAAAATTATTTCAAAGTTTCTTAAAACTTCTATAATAAATCAATCATTATCTTTGAACAAAGAATTTATTATTAACTGTTAATACTTTTTGTTTATAAATTTTATATATCAAGTTTTAAAATAACTTTTACTAAAAAATTTTATGAAATTTTATTAAAAACATATATTTTACGTACCTTAAAGCAATAAATCATTAAATCAGTAAGGACAGCCCCTAGCACCCCTCTACATCAAGCTATGCCACGTTTTGTTCTATTGACTTACTGCTTTACATCATCTATAGCCATGTAATAAGTATATAAAAATAACAAAGTAAGTTCTTCTCTGCTAACATAACATGTATTTTATTAAAATCATTCTAAGTTTTATTTAAAAATAACAATTACTTTTCACTTACATTTATATTATTCACTCGATGTTAACTAAAATATTTCCAAAGTTTTTAAGTTTCTGGTTTTCTTTATTATTATTATTATTATC
>JABUQX010118920.1:0-15000 GCA_015478945.1 Trachelipus rathkii | reverse complement strand
GATCAGCGTAAACCAAGGGTATTGAACCTACATAATATATATAAATATAATATAATTATATATATATTATAATATATATTATTATATTATATATACTATATAATATATTTATATAATAAAGTATTATTATATTACATATATATATAATACTATATTTAATATTAATATATATATATAATATATAATTATAGTAATATAATATAAGTATATTATAATATAGTATATATTAATAGTATTATATATATATAATATTATATACTATATATATATAATTTTAAATTTTCAAATAACCGAGGAGAGTATTAGGTTATTCACGTTTTATAAATGTATTCATAATATTATATATAGTATATATATATATATAATTATATGGAGTATATAATATATATATAATATATATAATATATTATATTATATATAGATATATAGATAATATATATATATAATATATACTATAAATAAATATTATAATATACAGAATAATATAAGAATTCATTTAATTTTAAAATAATTAATATAGGCAAGGACAAAGAGCTTTGGAATTAGGCTCGTTTCAAAAAAAACTCTCAGTCTAGAGCTTATTATGGTATATAGAGTTTAGAGAAGATAAGTCAAATAAAGAAGTAAAAAAGTTATATAGTAGGTGAAAAGTCATTTTTCTCATACAATTACTTAACATTATAAAAAAGTCTACAATTATATATTTAATCTATTATTATATATATATAATATATTAAATTAAATATATATTTAAGATATATAATATATTATATATATTATATACAATATATTATAATATATATATTAATCTAGATTAATATCATATATATATATATTAATTATTATTATATAATATATTATATATATATATATATGTATATATATATTATATAATATATATATATATATATATTAGATATAGTAATAATAATATAGTAAAAAAAATAACGATATAGTTAAATTAACTCAGGAAAACATAATATGATCATAATAATATATAAATATAATATATAAATATTAATAAATTAATTAAATAAATAATTAATTATAATATATAAAAATGAATAATAATAATAATATAATAATAATATAATAATTAATAAAATATAATAATAATATAATTTACAAACCATTTTATTAACATAATAAATTAATTCTCAACGTCATATTGCAGCTGCGTCTGGTTATTTGTTGTTTTTTTTATTTCAATATCACCCTGAGAGTTTAGAATATCGAGGTGCTTTATACGGTTAATTTGATTATCTTTACTGATCTCATCTTTTAAATAATATATAGGCAATATGAGACTCGTTTCCACTCCTCTCATCATACAACTCAAACTAAATTCTGTACTAATACAAAACATCTTTACAAACATATTAAAAAAGTAATATAATAATAATTAATAACTATAATAATAAATAATAAAATAATAATATAATAAATAAATATGAATATAATAATATATAATAATAATTATATAATAATAATTATATAATATATATAAACTATATAATTATATATTAATATATAATAATAATAATAATAAGAATAAGAATATAATTAATATATATATAATAATAATAATAAAAATAATAATTTGTACCTTCCCCGATTATGATTTAGGTTAAAAATTTCTTTAAATTTTGAAGTTGTTTTGTGAAGAAAAACTAGAACCTAATATGGATCTATCAATGGACGGCATCTGGACCGGTCCAATATAAGATATGATGCAAGTACGGAGTCTATAAAAGTTATTTAGATAATATTGCATAAGCCAACAAAGTTATGCATAGCCGTGGTTTGAATGATTACAGATGTGTCTTTCTCTTTAATAATTACTCTGCTTAATAAGCTATATTAATAAATTTACCTTAATCAAACTAGAGCTAAAGAATTAATTATTACTAACAGCAAGAATATTTTTATAGGTTGTAGTGGAGAAAGTATAATTATTAGCTGTGCTAGGATTGCCGTATACTAGGGACTTTTGTAGTTGGAAAATTGCTCAAAGATTCAGAAATAAGTTACCAAATATTTTTGTAGGTATATATTATATATATAATAGTATACAGTATTTATTTTATATATATATAATTATATATATATATAATATTAATTATATATATATATTCACAAGTATTTATGTATTATTTAGATAAATTTATCTACCTATGTTAAAAAGTAACATAATTTATTATAGATAATATATTAAGTATATTTATATAATATATATATATATATAAATATAATATATATTATATATTATATATATATATATATAATTAAATATATATAATAATATATATATATATATATAATATATATATATATATATATAAAATAAAATATAATATTATAATAATATAAAAAATAAATTTTAAACTAATTAAATTTAAATTAAATAACAACCAAAATGTTTTGCTGCTCCTCAAATTTTTAAAACAAATTTCTTTATTTTTTTTTTATTTTTTTTATTTTTTCAAAGAATCCTAAAAATAAGCGTGGGTGGATATTTCACCCACAAAAATTTCTAGTATACGTCAAGTTTTTAATGATAGGAATGCAATGGATGACTCATTTTTCTTCGATTCTCAATCCAAAAACCTTTCTAATGACTGATATATTATGATCTGTATAAATAGAGAAGTCTTATATCCCACACGTCAGAAAAATCTAAAACTATCCTTATGTAATCTAAATATAGAGTTCATTTTTAAGATTTTTCTTGCGTGTTGGATAGAAGACTTCTATTATGCCGGTCACATATTATTAACTCGGAAGTATTTTCGATGATTAGAAATTTTTTTTTTTTTTTTTAAATTTTTGTAAAATAATCTACAAAGAATCGTCTAAAAAAGACAATTCCTATTTAACTAATAATAATAATATATAATAATATAATAATAATAATAATAATTTAATAATAATATATAAATATAATAATAATAATATAATAAATAATAATATATAATAATAATATAATATAATAATCATATTTAATATATTTTATTAATTAATTTATATATTATTATTAATATTATTATATTATGATTATATATTAATTATTATTATATTATATTATTATTTAATTTATTTTATTATTATTATTATTATTATTATATATTAATTATTATTAATATATTATTATTATTATTATTAAATGCGAATATCTTTTATAGACGATTCTTTGTAGATTCTACAAAATTATTATTATTTCAGTCATTATTGATAAATGGTTTATAAAAATATCTTTTATAAATCACCAACTATATATTATATTTAATATTATTTAATTAATTATTATCTATTTATATAATAAAATTATTGATTATTAGTTCTGTATAATTAATAATATTATTTATAATTTTTAATTTATTTTATTATTTAATTAGTTATATTATATTATTAAATATAATTATTAATATAATTGATAAAATAATAATATCATCAAAATTAATTAAATTGCTAAAAATAAATATATAATATAATATAAATAGATAATAATAATAATTCTTCAAATGAGAAACTAATACGCACTTTCCCATAAATTTATAATAACCACTATTATTTTGCTTAATTAGTAAGTTTTGTTCTATTTATCCATAATAAAAATAAGTATTCTTACTATATCTTATCTATCACTTTCTACTCTTCTTACTACTCTTACTTCTATCTCTACTCTCTATACTCTCTCATCTCCTCTTATACTATCATCTCTCTTATCCTCTCCTACACATACAACATCAATCAAACATAATAACCAACAGGTCATAATACTTCTACTTCTTCTATAATCTACATATCAATCATATATATAATAATTACTGATAAGGCGTCTTCTTTCCTCTCCTCTCTCTCTCCTCCTCTCATACTATCAGTCTCTCTCTCCCTCCCTATCTCTATCTCTACTCTCTCTCTTACCTCACAACGACACACATTACACACTGCACACACAGTACTAACACACACTCAGACACATACACTCAACAACGATATACCAAACCTCAAATAACTACCCTACCCAACACCAACTTATTTTTTGTAGGTGATTCTTTATATCGCCTCCTAGTAATATATATATACCCTTATAGGGTTCATATATACAATATCCGGTGAGCAGTGTTAAATGCAACAGAAGCTCCTTTGTTTATTTCTACAATATTAAAAACAAAAGAACTTACATTCAATAAACTATAAAATAAAATATTTATTTTTATTTGGATGAGGAGAATTTTCAAATATATCAAACCCCTTTCTATGATATCATATTATATAATATTATATATATATGATAATAATTAACTGTAGTATGAACTAATTTCTTACGTAGGGGTCATTTATATGGACGCCCAAGCCACTAACTAAAAATATTATATTAATATATAATATAAATATATATATATATATATATATATTATAGATATATAGTATATATGATATATAATAAAATAAATTATTAATATATATAGAATATTAAATTATATATTAAGAATAATTATTATGAAAAGTACGATTGCTTAATTGATAAAAACCTAAATCTAAACCCACGAAAATTAACTCTAATTAATAATATAATTAATTATATTATGATTCATATAAATAATTTCCCAATGTTGAAAAACGTAAAACCCACTTGGGTAAATACCGTGACGAAAATTATTAAATAGCGTGAGGTAATATTGTTTTATGGTAATCTAAACAAAAGGCTGAATCATATTTCATAAACAAATTTCTTATATTTATAAATAATTATTAATTTGGATTTCCTTAATTTCACAAGATTGTCTTAAGATTCACCCTACAGGAATTAATACATCCTATGGAATCCAGAATACTCGGGGACTTAAATATATCCTATATTTAAGTATAAAAGTACGAAGTGAAACTTAGAATAGCTAAAGTAGAAGTTCTCTCGCTGCATAAATTAACTACATGTTAAAAAGAAATATAAATAGAATTTCTAAAGTAACTTATATTAAATTTGAACGTAAAGCCGCCTAACAAATACGAAATATTTTATAATGTATTCTTTGTGTAGTGAATCATAGAAAAAAATCGATTTCAGTAAATATTTATCGTAATTAATTATTTAAAATTATCTTTAGTGAAAAATTGAAGAAGTAAAACTTTTTATAAAAAGGCATACCGTATCCTTAGCTCTTTTGATATATGAACGTTATTTAAACATTTAAATCTATTATATTATTGAAAATATAATAGGATATACATTAAAAAATAATACTATATTAAATATATTGAATGTTTAAAATATATTATATTGGATAGAATAAGTATAATTATGTATTATTTATTATATATATATATATATTGAATTTCAGGGAAATACATAGTAGTAGGATTATAGGTAGTAGAATTTTGATATATTTAAAAAATGTTTAGAAACTGAAAATTAAATGATGTTTATTAGTATCCTATAATATATATATATACATAAAAATATGATTACTTTTAAATATTAAAAAATATAAATAAATATAGGAAAAAAGAAAATAAAATATATAATTTACAATGGTGAAACATATAATATATTATATTAATTATATATATAATTATAGTCTATTAAGTAATAATAGAATAATACTCATACAAATTAAATTTTGCAAACTCAATTTTTATTTATAGAATATAGTATATTTTCAAGAAGACAAACCGAAAATAAATTCGTAAGTTAAGTACAAAGTTCAGTTAATTTAGAATTATTTAATTATATGTCACGGAAATATTAAAGTTTAAAAGTTTTAATTTTACATTAGAAGAAATTAAAACAACTGTCGTGAGACTCAATAAGAATTAAATATTTATTTTTTATTGGTTTAAAATTTTCTTTTCTTCCAAACGACGACATTTTAGTTGCAAAACAAATTAACTTCGAAATAATAATAATGTAAATTGAAATTGATGAATAATAACAATTAAAAATAATTTAATAATAACAATAATAATAATAATTAATAATAATAATAACTAATATTTCTGAACAATAATAATATTATTACTAATTAATAATTATAATATAATAATAATAATTTTAAATTTAATATTACTAATAATAATAATATTATAATAATTAGATAAGAATAATTATATGAATGATGATTTGATTGATAATTTATTCTAATTTTTTAAAATATATACTAAATATGTAAATATAAGAATAAAGACATAAAAACTGAACCAAGTTTCATATTCATTTCTTCAAGAAGTTTTCATATTCTACATTGCACGCGTTAAGTAACATATATTATTTTAGATCTCAACGTTAAACTATATATATTATATTATATAATATTAATATATATATATATATAATATATATAAATATATATCATAATGTATTTACACTGATAATAATATATTAATGATATATATATATATAGTATATATCATGAATAATATATATAATTATATTATATATTAAGATAACTATAAATATATAATATGTATGTTAAAATATAATATAATATTGATCATAGGTGTTTCACGACTGGAAAAATATAATAGACCTCCTGGTTCAGGTATAATAATAATTCCGGGAAAAATAAACTGTTTTCTAATCGAATTTTGTAAGCTAATTTTAATAGTCTTTCACGTTTTATTAACTTGTTTTTTTTTTAATTTATTGATACTACAGGAGAACAAGGTTGAGGTTACTCTACGGCGCCATTGATAGATACTAGGAGTACTCACAGAAAAATCTTAGTATCTTTTCTCTCAGGTGCATAATAATATCTATAATACTAATAACACTTAACTTAAATTTTAATAAATTACTTAAAATTTAACTTAATATTTGTATATATTAAAATAATATTAAATCTATGATGCACTCTGTATTGTCGTTTTGTATCCGGACTCGACTACATATGCTTCTAATCTCCCTTTATTCTCTCGTCCTCTATACATACGATAATTTATATAATTATATATATATATATATATATAATACTATGAGGATTAAATATATATTATATATAGAAAGAATATATATATATGAAATTATTACAGAATAAATTTTCTAAAACGTGTTTATTTAAATTTCAGCTAAACAACCGTAGATTCTGGTTTCTGATGTTTCAGTGTTGGAAAATGTGCTATGCAATTTCACTCGAAAAGTTCAGATTTATATTTGGTTAAGATTTTATGTAGTTTTCAAAAAAGTATTATTTGATCATAGTCTATATGATCATTTTCCGATGTCCTGCATGCCTTTTTCATTTAAAAACAATACAAATATATAAAATTCTGAAATTAACTTCTGTTATAAACATATGCAAGTTATTTAAATATTCATGAGAATAAAATTAGACTGTACTAAACTATATCCATTGAGAATAATAGTATACAGTAATAATTACATGACAAGGCTGTTGTGATTTGTTACACCACGATAAGGAAGATAGAAATAGTTATAGGCACGCACCTATACATCAAATATTTATGGATAGACTATATATATAATATTATATGAAAATATGGTTAACATTTCGACAACTCAGATGATTTGAAGGGCTTAGATCATTGATGACCGCAAATTCCTATCTTATCGGTGGGAATGGAATGATGAAGAGAGAATTGGATGTTATCTATATCGATTATATATATTATTCAATATAGAAAAGAGGCATGTGTAGACGGTTATAGAATTTACACTCTTAATTAAGATAAATATTACAATGTATATCTCTTAAGCGGCAGTCTATATTGACGAAATCTGACACCAAAAAGACTTCCTTGACTTAACTCTAATATTAACCTTACGCGAGGCGGGAAAAATAATACACATAATATACTCTAGATAGAAAATAATATTATATATTAAATTATATTACTACATGTGTGCGCTCGTGTAACAACATAGCAGCTATAGACTTATTCAAGAATGCTGAAACTATATGGGAATAAATCAAGCGCAAACAGTGCATCCAACTAATGCAAAAAATTACCGAATTTAAAGAGCTGAAGTAATGACATACTCAGACAAAATGACTTTACAAAATTTTCTCGGAGTTACGGGACCATAGTTGATTTTAATGAAAGTTGTACGAAATAATGGAAAAAAAGAATTTGAAATCACCTCCACTGCCAACAATACTCTCTCTAATGTCTACTCAGTCAGTCCCTCTATAGGAACTTCAAAACTTACAATATTACAACCGTCACGACCTGTCAAATCTGAGCGCGGATCGACAGGACTAGTATACAGGAACCAGTATAAGACCAGTAGCATGAACTTAAGTACGTCGGGAAAAGGAACTAGTGTAGAAAAGCTACGGTGATGAAAAAAAATCAAAATCTGAAAAGAAAATATGAATACGTCAAATTTGATCACAAAAGCTGCCATAAAAATTTTTTTTTCGCGGATTATATATATATAATTAGCATTAAGACATAATAAACTCCCGAAAAAGTCATTTATTTATCAAGAGGACCTGAAAACCCATTTATGTGCTACAGAATAAGGAAACAAGAAACCCAGAGGACTAAAAACAACATTTTTACCATTCCAAAACAGGCACAGGGAAATTGCAGCGAAAAGATCAAGATACAAGAGGTTAGTGTGTTTCAATTCTCTCATTTTTTTAATATATGTAATCCTAATTAATTACCTATTATACTTATTAGTCATTAACAGGTTCAACAAGTTAATATATTTGCCTATATAATATATATTATATATATATGTAATTAATTAATATTATATATATTATATTATGAATATATATAATATAGTTTCTATTGAGTCCAAATAAGGCATGAGCTACAACTCATGAATTGCTCTAGGTAGTAAAGCACCTGCTATTATGTAAGGGTTTAGTGATAATGATATTCTTATAATATAATTACTTCATCGGTGCGATTAAATATAAGGGAAATTAATATATCTTACAATGTGCAGTATAATAATGTCGCTCATACTCTAGCTCGTAGATAAATATAGTTTCCCCTAGAATCGTAGAATATATTTAAAAAATATCTAAATTTTTACAAAATTAAATAAGGGAACACTACTCCTAAATGATATATATATAATAAATAAAAATATCAAAACTAGCTTAGGGTAAAAAACCCACCCAAAAAAATAAAAAATTTAAAAATTACCAAATGAAAAAAAAGAACCACAATTTTGAAGTTTGGTTCTTTGAATTAATAAACAACAACTAAGATTATAATTAGATAACAAAGAAATATTTATGTAAGATAGTATATATCTTATATAAAAATTTTAATATAAACTTTATATTCTAAATACAGATAATAAGTCACATATATTCAAATATACAAGACACATTATTTCTAATATTATCAAAGTACTATTAACGAAATGATAAAAACGCTTGAATACGCTTAATTAGTAATCACATTTATATATCTACTATGTATATCTTAAACTCCGTAAGCATTTTATAATAAGAAATTTTTTAATATCTTATTTATATAAAATCATTATCTCTCATGTTGGACTAATAATATGTAAGAACCATGCCTTCTAGATAGAAACTCCATTAAATATATTAGCCATCAAGTACCCAATAGTATGAAAACGTCTAATAACGTATATTTTAGATAAAATAATATAAGCGAGAATTAGTATATAAATATATATATAATATTAATTAATAATATATATTATAATATATATATATATATATATGATATATATATATATATATATAGAAATTAATTATATATATATATATAGTATATATATATTATATTAATATTATATTATATATAATATAGATAATATATATATATATATATATATATTATTAATAAAAGTGAGTTTAACATTATTCACATAGGCACTACTCTATATTTTTTTTCTATATGTTAAACTAGGTCCTATTAACTTATTAGTATTGAATAATATAAAGAGATAGCACTTTTATATAGCATATTATTTTACACGTTTTGAACATAAATATCACTTTCATTAATATAAGGATCCTTGTATGTGTGCATCATACCAGAGTCAAAGACACAATCAAAATCCGGTATCAGAACCCATGCCCACGGGGCCGTTCACGATTTCGGGGCCATATAGTCCGTGTAGTTCAGTCTTACTCTAGCGTCTTTTCAAGACTTATCGTAAAGTTTTAGTATACTATCTGCTCTTCTACGTCGTGAAAAGCAATCGTTATCTGTGCTCGATTTATTCAAATCCTATTGTATATATAACGTATAAACGCTGTCAGATGATAAGTTAGCACCATATACTGCATCTAAGTGATCATGAGGTATTATAAGTGTATATTAATATTAATTTTTTCCCTTTTAACATAAATGATTAATACAGTGTATTTAATATAATATATATATTAGGTATTATTAAATATTAAATAATGTCACTCGAGATAAGGAACTAGTCTTTTTATTAAATGAAATACTTTATGAAAAAAAATTCGAAATAATACCGGAATAAATCTACTATCCTCTCTGAGATATGTTTACGTAATATATACTATATATTACCTCATTATAGGTATATAACACTCTTCACGATATTAGTTCCAAAATTTTGACACACATGTGTGTGTGTATGGAATAGATATTGGGAGTAATACATAATTAGGGAGGCTTCAAAAAAGTTTAAATTCTGATCAGTAGAGAATTTAGGAATAAAAAGAAGTGTACTATAATTTCGCTGCCAAGCTAACCTACGAGCAATTTCTAAAATTAGCAGACAACACAAAAGAAATCGGTACAAAAGAAGCGATTCACAGATATATACAGCTGTCCAAAAATATGATTTTCAATGATAACTAATTACATACGTCGGTCACTTGTATATATAAGAAGCCGAAAAAGTATAGACACAAGTAGTAATTCTTGAGAATAACTTACAACCAAAACATACCATATAAAATGAAGAATAATCTTTTAGATAATTACGACTGCGTGTAATAAAGTAACTCAATTTTCTTAAGGCATTATAGAATATTCAACTATCTCCTTGGACTCATCATATACACAATATTCTTCTGTTCACACATGACGAGCTCCCGAACACTATTCTGACAGATTGGAAATAGAGAGGTGACTAAGATGGGTGATGGGTTGATGGTATAAATTATTAGTACATATTATACATGGTCACGAGTATTACCATATCTAATAATCTTTATAATATAAAGATAGGTCACTTTTGGATATATCTTTTCCATCTTTCTCACTATGCCTAATCAAATGAGCTTGAAGCCCACATAGGCTCATTACCTATTCATATTGTTTTTTTGGTTTTCCCAATATATATATATACAATTACTTATTATTCGGTTTTTTATCCTCTCTCTTTAAAAATAATAGTATTGATTTTACATATATATACTCTCTCACGCTAAAAGTACACATCGTAATATTTGTAGGACAATATATATAGTTAGGTAAATTATATAATATCCCTAAGGCTGATATTAAAATCTACTATATATTGAACTTTATAAGTAATATTACTATACTATCGTTTTAATAAAACTATAGAATCATTTTGAGGATACACTAACACTGAAGAAAGCGCTAAGTGAGTATTATATTAATATATTGATTCTTATTGAGATAGGGAAAAAGGTGCACGGGTGGAAAAAACCTGGTGAGGTAAATATAAGTAAAAGTAATATAAAGTATTAAGTCCATAAAATTGTTGAAAGTTAGACTAAAGGCACTCCTTACTGGGCAGTGGAACCAGGAGACGTCTCATAATATAGGCAATTGTCTCCAGCGGACAGCTAGCGCCTAAAAAGATTTGATTATAGAGTGATAGATTATAAGCATCTCCGTAATAGTTTTTCTAATAAACATATAACTAAAGTTACTAATCCTGCTAATATTATTTCAATATATTAATTCAAGAGTAAACAGTTAAGGTAACAATGGCAGAAAAGAGATGAAAATATTATTATAGAGATGGAGTAGAAGAAGAAGAAAAAGCAGAATTAAGTTGTTTATTTAATGATATAAATAATAGTTTAAAATAAGATAAAGAACTTAAATGTACATAAAAGCTGGATAAATAAGACTATAATTAGAGGAAGCTAGAAGTTAGCAATATAGAAAGGTAAGAAAGAGAAATTTATATGAACAAAGAAATTTTAAGAATAGGAGAGAGAATAATAATGGGTAGAAAGATAGAGACAGTGAAAAAGAATATAAAATTAATATACTGAGAAGAATCTACTTGAAAATGGAATAGAAATAAACTAGCTCTGCATACATGATTGACAGAATAGACAAGTATATTAGAGATAAACCAAATCATGTGTGAGAACGTGGCAGGTATCCTACAGAAACAAGTAAGACAAATACACTTACACAATAAAATGTTATATGTATAGAGAAGGCGAAATGTAAATGAGAAAGACTCCATAGGTTGAGAGTATATAATCAAGATCAGAAACCCGTATTGTAGGCAGACGGAAAAATACTCATATATGTAAGTTAAGTCGCGACGATCACTGACGGCCTCATATAGCCAAAAGTTTATATATGATAATCGCGCAAGACAAAATGTTAACAGAGCAGAACAAAAAAAATACAAGAAATTAAAAGGCAGGATTTAAGAACAAAGTTATAATGTGAGCCAGACGCGCGAGAGAGCCAAGCCAATACTTGCATATGATCGTCAAAGATACGAAAATTAACTCCCATCCTAGTAAATGCCGCGAATAATGAGTAAGGAGACGAAGGAATAGGTAGAATGATATTAATATAAAGGGAAGTGCTACGAAGAAATATGAACTCAGACACAATGCTGCACCGAGATATATGGCATGAAAATAGGGCAGATCGCCCTGTAGCGTTCACACCTAATACAGTAAATAAGAGCTATTATATACTATAGGTAATCCTAAGAAGTATTATAATTATATATATATATATTCCATGTAATAAATAATATATTGAGTTCAGGCAGATGTGAAGTGAATCTCAACCTTTAAATCGGCAAAGGTGATGCTGTAAGGAGAATTTGATAGATCACCCTCTTGATGAAAATATTAAAACGAGAATGTGAAATGGTATAAGTCTATTTATACTCTCTATAAACCTCGTACCATACTAATTGGGATGATCATGATCCCTGTATAATAGATCCGAAAGAAAACTAGGAAATTATATAGCAACATTGTATCCAAGCTCTGAATGTAAGATTGATAGCTGAGAGTAAAAAATATGAGAATAGATTTAATTTTATATAACAATAAAGAATTATAATTACTGTTATCTCATCTAGCAAATAGAGGATAAATAAAGCCCTAAAAATTAGAGAGCAATTTACAGTACCTAGATAATTCGGTCATATCCATAGGAATAGGCAAGAATAAGGATATCAGTACGTATAGATGAAAGCGGTATATTAGATTCCGACGAGGTGGAGAGACCTCAGGGACAGAGATAAGCAGGAAGAAATACTATTTCAGCAAGAAATAGAATGTTTAGAGAGTTTGACTTACGTCATATCAAAAACGCTTAGCGCTTACATATTAAATGTGTACCCATCATATCAGTATGATATATAGATGATATAGTGTACTAATCATAGGTAAAACTACTAATAAAACACTTCTACTAAACATATTTAGTATAGTATGTACTTATATTAATTTCTTTCCATGATATCCAATTAAAATATTTATTGAAATTTTTAAAAATTTCATATATATTTTTATACATTTATTAATATATTTTTATTTACAATTCTCTAAAAATCTTATTAAATTTTTATTATAATAAATATATATATTTTAACTATATATAATTTCTAAATTTTGGAGCTGCCAAATTATATCTAAGGCATTAAAATTTTTATTCCTCTCATATTGTAAATTTTGATAGTTGCCAAAATTTTAGCCCAAATATTCAAATGCTTAAATATATATTTAATCAAGTTATAAATTTTTTTTTGGTTGCCAAAAATTCATAATATGGTACTAATATTTCAATCTCAAAGATATAGTAAAACGCGTAACTCAAAAAACAATGACTTGAAAGTACGAAGTTAGCTTGAAAATATAGTTTAAACCAAATTATTATAATATAATATAGAGGCATCAAATTTTATATGAAAATAAATAACTTAACTACCTGTTACAAATTTTTAAATTTTGAGTGTTGCTTGTATTAGGACTAAGGCACAAATTTATGCTTAATCGATAAGTATAGTTAATCACGGTTAACGTAGATATCTTAAACAAGGTATATATATAGTTAATACGACATTTAATTTTAGCTAATTTTTACCTGTATGTTAATTATTATATAATTTTATAAATAAAAGAATTGCCTAAATAATATATGTATCTATATAGTAATAATTTAAGTACAAAAGAATTGCCGAAAATACGATTTATTTGCAAAAAAGATTGCCTAAAATAAAATATTAATTTCATATTTATATATACGAAAAGGCATTTAAAATATTATTAACGTACTAACTCGAAGGAATTAAAGTCACTGTATTAATGTATACATACTCAGAATGCCGAAATATTAATTATCTTATACTAATATAAAAACTATTTAGTAGATATATATAATAATATACATAAATTAATGATCTAAGTAATTTAATACATATAGATTAAAATTGTCGCCTTTAAAGCCATATTATACAAATATATATTACAATATATAAATTATATTTACATAAAATAATATATATATATATATATTAAGTGCATTTAATAATTATTATTTATCTTAATTTAAATGTGTCTTCTACTTGAAGGTATATAGTAACCGCTTATATATATATATATATATAAATAATATATAAAGATATTACTACCAGTGTAAATCTTATATATATATATATATTATATATATATATTATATATAATATATTTAATATATATCAGTACTTTACTTTACTATCATAATATGACATATGGGCTAAAATTGATGATAGACTACCCGCATACCTCGAAATATAAGACAGTACCTATAAAACTAAGATAATGATAATAAAAAATGTGATATGGA
>JABUQX010118919.1:5000-10291 GCA_015478945.1 Trachelipus rathkii | reverse complement strand
ATTATTATTATTATTAAATATTATTATTATTATTATTATTATTATTATTATTATTATTATTATTATTATTATTATTATTATTATTATTATTATTATTATTATTATTATTATTATTATTATTATTATTATGGTCGAGTCCGTTCCCGTCCTCATTATCCAGGTAGACAATGAACACACACGGCTATACGCAGATGATGCAGCATTGATAGCAGGCGAGGGAGCGGACCTGCAGGAAATGCTGAACAGATGGGATGCCCAAATGGGAGAAATCGGTATGAAGATGAACACGGAGAAGACGGAGGTAATGAGAATAGCTAGAGAAAGAACAGAACTGAACATCAATATAGAAGGAAGAGGACTACAGCAGGTGGATAAATTCAAATACTTGGGAGTGATGATGGAAGGGAAAGGAGGTCAGGGAGGAGAGATAGGCGAGAGGATAAAGAAGTTCTCTCAGAACGTAGGAGCATTATACCCAGTACTGAAAGAAACAGCTATACCAAAAGAAGTGAAAATGGTGATATATAAAACAATACTGAGACCATTACTAGTGTACGGATCGGAATGCTGGGCACTGAACACAACACAAATGAGAAGAGTGGAGGCGGCGGAGATGAGGGTGTTGAGATTGATTGAGGGAGTTATCCTGAGAGATAAGCGGAGAAGTGAGTAAATACGGAGAGAGCTGAGAATTGGATCAATAACTAAACATATACAACAGAATCAACTGAGATGGTATGGGCACCTCAAGAGAATGGAAGAGGGAACTGGACCAAGAAAGATGCTGGAATGGACGCCAGTAGGCCGTAGACCTGCGGGCAGACCGAAGAAAAGATGGAAGGACGCGGTGAAGATGCGACGTCAGAGGAGTGTCTATGGTGGATGTGGAGGAGAGAAGAATGTACTCAGGGATAGAAGCCACTGGAGGAGGTTCTGCAGAGGCGACACCTGACAGGTCAATACTCCACTGGAGGGGATGCTGAAGCAGTGGTATTTATATATATATATATATATATATATATATATATATATAGAAAGAGTATATAGAGAGAAAGACAGGAATGGAAATGTATTAAAAATACTAATAATAGTATGATATAAGGAGGTTACAATAAATTCTAAAATAGAATAAAAAAAAATAAAATGAAGTTCCTTTTTATGGGGAAATAATAATGATCCTATTCACAAGAACTCCGAATTGCCCAATTAGTGAGCCATTTTGGATTTGCTATTTTCATACAAACAGGTCAAAGAACCGGTAAATATTTTTTGTTGAATCCTATATATATATATATATATATATATATATATATATATATATATATATATATATATATATATATATATATATATATATATATATATATATATATATATATATATATATATATATATATATATATATATATATATATATATATATATATATATATATATAATTTGTTCATTGTTGTCATTCGCTCCCTTTTGAATTTAGTATCGATGCTGAAATAGTGGCGATATGTGGCAACTGTTACTTCTCTGAGTCAAAAAATAGTTCCTTTTCCTATATGGATAAGCATCTTTATTATGCCTGCCACCAGTAGCAGTCATTTTTTTTTTTTAATAAAATCCCAATTTAAATTACATTAGCAAGAAATAATAAATAATATTACTAATATAATAATAATAATCAATTGATTAATTAATTATATGCTAACTTGATCATAGGGCCTACTCCTTTAATTCCTCATTTCTATATAGAATCATTTACTCATTTTTCTAACCAGAGTCTGCCAGACTCGCTTGAGTCAGACATCTCCTAGGCTACTTGGTAGTTTGCCTCGGCAGACCATTAGTTTCATTTTCATGTTATTAATGGGAAAGTTTTTGTGTGGAGTTGAAGTTAGTAATAATACGCTTTTCATAATATTTATTAAATATTAATTTATTACTGATTTGAAACTTGTCCTTTAAAAGGATGTTAACCGATATATATCGAACGAACGATGTAATCGATTTTTTCGGATTATTTCAAGGCAATAGAGCGTCAGAGTTGAGGAAAAGTTTTTTTTTTTTTTTTAACTAAAGGACTACCCAAGATTAAATCGCAAAGATGGAAAGAGTCAGGGTCTCTCGGTCTCAGCGGGGGACTTCGTCCCCCCCTTCTGTCCCACCGTCTGCTCAAATTCTTTAAAATGAAAAAAACTAAAAATATTTTCTGGAGCATGAAAAAAAACAACTTTTGGCAACTCTTGCGCTCCTTCTATTGGAATTTTAGCTAACACATGACACTGCAGGGTTTCAAGCGGTGTTCGGCGATTTTTCGATATCATGTGTTTTACGTAACATCCTTATAAAGGAGTAAAGTACTTCGATTTGTGTGTTTTTTAATAAACGACCTTATTAATTTTAGTTTTAGTAAATACGGGGATATTGGATCTGTATTCGATTTTAAATTCTCATCAAAATTAAATTCTTTCCTGTGTTAGAAATAATAAATTCAAATGTTAGAATATATGCAATACAGTGAGTGATTTATATATGAAACCATTCACTCTCTGCATTGTCAAGCAATATATATATATATATATATATATGAGAAAGTATATATATATATATATATATATATATATATATATATATATATATATATATATATATATATATATATATAGTATATATATATATATATATATATATATATATAGGATGGACTGGATGTTGTAATGGATTGTGGATGTAGATGAAGTGGATGGATGTAGATGGATGGATGTGGAGGGGATGTGGATGGATGTGGATAGTGAAGGAAGGAGAATATTACATATATATATATACATATATATATATATATATATATATATATATATATATATATATATATATATATATATATATATATATATATATATATATATATATATATACATATAATAATAAAAATAAATATAAATACCTGCAATAGACCGCAGTTTAAATTTGTATAGAATAAAGAACTGATAGGAAGATAACAGCTTCTGGTAAAATGATCCGTCTGCATTGGTGACTGGAGATCACGGGATCGTTTGAGCTCGACTGAGCTATTTCCAATCAGCTCAAGAACAGCCAAACGACCGAGTTTCTTCAAGGCGATTTCAACAGGTTTTCACCTCGTTCCTCAGCCTGTCGGTGTTTCATTAAATGTAACACTGAAATAGATGGCAGTTTGGCCTCTTGTATAGTAAATAAAGAATTATTGTGGGAAGATAAAGAAAATTGCCTCCTCTGGGGTCGAACCAACATGCGTTGGTTCGACCCCAGAGGAGGCAATTTTCTTTATCTTCCCACAATAGTTCTTTATTTACTATACAAATTTAAACTGCGGTCTATTGCAGTATTTACATTTATTAAATCTTACAGAACGAGGGAAGGACAGGGTGAAAACCTGTTGATATCGCCTTGAAGGGGGCTCGGTCGTTTCTGAAAGCTGTTCTTGAATCTAACTTTTTAGAGGATAGCTCAGTCGGTAGAACGTCCGAGCATGTTTGTCTCTCAGTCGCAACATGCTGGTTCGACCCCAGAGAAGATAATTTTCTTTATCTTCCCAAAATTTCTTTTTTATTTAATATATATATATATATATATATATATATATATATATATATATATATATATATATATATATATATATATATATATATATATATATACATATTCATAAATACACATATCTATTTTTACAATCACATACATATATATATATATATATGAGAAAGAGTGAGCAGGAGAGAGAGAGAATAGAGAGAGAGAGAGAGAAAGAGAGGAGGAATGGATGGAAGGATGGATGGATGGATGGATGGAAGGATGGATGGAGGCCCGTCGGAAGTTAGGTGTCCAAGACACGCCTTCGCTCCTCTTGGGAAGCTAAGCTTTCAGAGGTAAAATGATGGGTTTCCTTTTAGCCAATCGTGGTCTCGAGGTAACACTCTGGAGTACCATCTCAAGGGTAAGGGTTCAAACCCACTTAGGACCATTTGAAATATACAAATAATTGTTGCGTTTATTGCACAAACATTTTTAAATATATATATATATATATATATATATATATATATATATATATATATATATATATATATATATATATATATATATATATATATATATATATATATATATATTAATGAGTGTGTTAGCTATACACTTTGTATAAGTTGTATGTTTGGAGGGTGCGGAACAAGACCCAACTGTTGAGTCTCTAAATTAACTTTTCCTATCTCTCCACCCTTTGAAAGAAGCAAAATACAAACACCTTAAACTTAAAGCAGTAAATAATATGTTTTTTCTCTGATCAATTCAGGGTATTTAATATTCAAAATTCTACAAAGCTTATATGCATTTAATCAATGTAGAAAACATCCTCAACATCCCTATTTTTTCAAAGAGGATGCTGATGCAGATGCGGGATGTGCTGCTAAGTGGGATGCGGATGCGGATGGATGTTAATTTGCAGATGTTCCAAATGTGTGGATACCATCCATCAATTAATAGATACATATATATATATATATATATATATATATATATATATATATATATATATATATATATATATATATATATATATATATATATATATATATATATATATATTATTATGAGTTATATATATATATATATATATATATATATATATATATATATATATATATATAATATTTTTATTATGTTCATCCGAAAGATCTCTGAGGACTTTTATTTGAACTGAATTATTTATGGTCTGAGCATGGATCTATTCATCTCGATCCTGATCCGACGATCTGACTGATTATCGAATATATATATATTATTATATATATATATATATATATATATATAGTATATATATATATATATATATATATATATATATATATATATATATATATATATATACGCCTTTATTTACATGCTGGGTTTGGGGAGGAAAGGATAAAATTTGTTATAACCTTTACCAGCCCATCCGTCTGTGTCATTTAGATTTAAATTGTGGTCGTTTTCTCACTATAAATAAAATTAAAACGATTGTGAATTAGCTGAAAATGAGATTAAATGTCTATTAAAAAAAAAAAAGCAATACTTTTTATAAATAATAACCGAACAAATTTATCACCATTTAGGTTTCCACACGCAACTTAAATTTCAAATAAATGCATTTCAATTGTATCATAAAATATTAACTTCCTTTGTCATATAATATTTGTACTAATTTTTTTTTTTTCAAACAAGGTGTAAAATGTTTCGCTTCACACTTTCCTTATCTTTAGCTAATCTAAATTCCGGTTCCTCTATAT
>JABUQX010118918.1:42500-44305 GCA_015478945.1 Trachelipus rathkii | reverse complement strand
GCCCCTCATGGTAAAAAGTTAAAAGTTATTTAACTTTAGTCTGAAATTTAGGTGGGGATAAAATGGGGTCCAAAATCTTAAATATTGGATCCTCCCCTAATTTTCAGGACCTACTTTGAGTCGTACAAAAATGGTAATATATACAGATATGTTAATCTCTTCAATTAGTTCACTGTCATACATTTTTTATAAAAGTTAAAGCTGTGGCCACCAGTTAATAAGTAACAAAGAGTCACAACGTTTCATGCATATTAAAAATTTTCATATTTTCTCAAAATTATTTTGACCCATATTTAGGTTAGTTATTTTCAAGTAGTTCACTATCTTACATCATGTATTTTGACATAAATTTTAGAATACTATGGGGTCTTACAAAAAAAAACGTAGAATATACAGACATGTTGTTTTCTCTTCTGTAGGGTACTTGTCTTACATTCTGTGATCAAATTAAAGATTGTGCCTCAATTAAAAAGTTAAAAAGGGTTTACTTAATTTTCAGGACCTAATTGAGTCGTACAAAAAAAGGTATTATTTGAAATGTTGGATCTCTTCAATAAGTCAATGTCGTACATTCTATAATATTAAATTTAAAAACCGTTGCCCCTCAGTTAAAAAGTTACACGAGTAACAACCTTTGATGCTCATATTCCAATTTTCATATTTTCAATCAAAATATTTTTGACCCATATTTTAGGTTGGTGCTTTTCAGTAGGTCACTGTCTACACCATGTAGTTTGACATAAATTTGGACGTACTATGGGTCTTACGAAAAAAAACGAGTAGATGATAAAGACATTTGTTTCCCTTCTGTAGGTTTACCGTCTTACATTCTTGATGAAATTAAAATCTGTGCCCCGCAGTAAAAAGGCTAAAAGGTTTTACTTAATTTTCAAGACCTATTGAGTCGTACAAAAATGTTAATATATACAATATGTTGGATCTCTTCAATAGTCACTGTCGTACATTCATATATTAAATTTAAAAGGACTGTGTCCACCAGGTAAAAGTACAAGAGTCACAACGTTGATGCTATATTCCAATTTCATATTTTCATTCAAATATTTTGAAGCATTTAAGTTGGTACTTTTCAGTAGTAACTCTCTTACATCATGTAGTTTACATAAATTTTAGGACGATTATGGGTCTTAAAAAAACGTAGAATATATACAAACATGTTGTTTCTCTTCTGTATTTTACTTCTTGCATTCTTGAGTCAATATTTTACCCATATTTGATTTAGTACTTTTCAGTAGGTCACTGTCATATATCATGTTGTTTGACCCAAATTTTATTACGTACTATGGGTCTTACAAAAAAACGTAGAATATAAAGACATGTTGTTTCTCTTCTGTAGGTTACTATTTTACACCCTGTGGTCAAATTAAAGATTGTTGCCCCTCAGGTAAAAAGTTAAAAGGTTTTATTTAATTTTCAGGACCAACTTTGAGTCGTACAAAAATGGTAAAATATACTGATATATTCCAATTTTCAAGTAGATCAACTGTCGTACCATTCTATTAAATTTAAAGACTGTTGCCCCTCAGTTAAAAAGTTACAAGAGTCACAACGTTGATGCTATATTCCAATTTTCAATTTTCATATTTTTTGCCCATATTTAGGTTGTACTTTTCAGTAGGTCCACGCTTACATCTGTTAGTCTTGACATTAAATTTAGCTTACTATGGGTCTTACAAAAAAAAACTTAGATATACAGACATGTTTTTCTTTTCTGTAGAGGAGCAAACATTAAATTCTTTGGTCAAATTAAAGATTGTTGCCATTCAGGTAAAAAGTAAAAAGGTTTT
>JABUQX010118918.1:22500-37500 GCA_015478945.1 Trachelipus rathkii | reverse complement strand
GTACACCTTAGGCCTACACCCAGCCACACCTATCCTACACCTGCACCTAGCTCCACCCGCCTTGAGCTCATCCGTAAACATGATGCCTAGCACTTTGGTAATAAGCTGTCTAACACGAGTCATGTGTACTCTGACCTGTATGATCATCCTAAACTTATTCCATCCGCGACACACACACACACACCACACACACACAAACACACACACACACACACCACACACCACACACACACACACACCACACACCACATTCACTATGACACTTAAACACACATTCACTTTACACACATCACTATGACACTTATACACCACATTCACTATGACACTTGCATTTACCCCATAGACACTTACATTTACACTTATACACAAGCGGTTACAATTTTTCTAATACATATTTCTCCCCCGCCCCCTCCCCACACACACACACACGAGACTTAAAAATAACACAATAAAGATAACACTTTACACTCACCATAACACTTACACTACATTACACTTATACACACGTTATAAACACACGACCAACCCTTTGGTCTTCCATGGTTCAATTTTAGCCCACCCTATTTTAGGCACTTAAAACATTTTTATTAAAAACATTTCGCGAACCTAAAACTGTAACTCATTAAAGTTATCTTATATATTTTACTTAGTATTTTTTATTTATAAAATTTTTAAAAAATTTCTGTGTAAGAAGAAAAAAACCAGATTGCCTGATATATAAACATTTTATTTCAAACATTATACAAAATTGTATTAAAACATTTAGGTACTGACCTGAAATAAGTGAATCATAACTCAATAGAGATGTTACCTAACACCTAGGGGGATTAGTATTCTTTTTACTCTTCTGTTTTAATCATGTTTACGCTTACTCATGTTTTACTGCTTTAACTTATATGTTTACTGCTTATAACTCACATATTTATTAAACATACATACCTTAAAGCAGTAAATCAGTAAATCAATAGAGGTGTTACCTTACACCTAGGGGGTAGTATGACGTTTGTTTTACTGCTTTTACTGTTAAACTCATGTTTTACTGCATTTAACTCAGTTTTACTGCTTAGCTTATATGTTTACTGCTTAAGCTCACATATTTATAACATTACAACCTTAAGCAGTAAATCAGTAAATCAATAGAGTGTTACCTAACACCTAGGGGATTAGTGTGCTTTTGTTTACTGTTTTACTGCTTACTCATATATTTATTACATTACATACCTTAAAGCAGTAAATCAGTAAATCAATAGAGGTTGTTGCCTAACACTAGGGGATAGTATGCTTTTGTTTTACTGTGTTACTGCTTTAACTCATGTTTTACTGCTTAACTCATGTTTACTGCTTTAACTCATAGTTTTACTACTTTAACTCATATATTTATTAACATTATGTTTTTATTTGTTTTAATACTTTTTATTATTTTTATTATTATTTTAATTATTATTTTATTTATTTATTTTATTTATTATTATTTTTTTTATTATTTTATTATATTTAGTGTTATTTACATCATGCCTATTGTATATTATTTAGAACACACACACACACACACACAGCACACACACACACACACACACACACCCACACACACTTACACTTATGACACACATTCACTATGACACTTAGACACACATTCACTATGACACTTATACACCACATTCACTTATGACATATATACACACATTCACTATGACCACTATACACACATTCACTATGACACTTACATTTACCCATAGACACTTACATTTACACTTACACACGACACACACACACACACACACACCACTCACACACACAGATTTACTACACTCACACACAATTTACTTACACACGCAGATTTACTTACCACACAACGTATAATTTATTAGAAACATTTTGTTTTATTTAAGCACGTACATTATATTACTCATTCAAATATAACTAAAATTACTTCAAAGTTTCTTAAAACTTCTAATAATAAATCAATCATTATCTTTGAAACAAAGAATTTATTATTAACTGTTAATACTTTTGTTATAAATTTTATAACTATCAAGTTTTAAAATAACTTTACTAAAATTTATAAATTTATTTAAAAAAACATTATATTACGTACCTTAAAGCAATCAAATCAGTAAATCATAGCCAGCCCCCTTAGCACGCCTCTACATCAAAGCATGCCCCGTTTTCTATGACTTACTGCTTAACTCATCTTATCCATTAATAAGTATAAAAAATTAACCAAATAAGCGCTTCGTCTGCTAACATAACAGATTTTATTAAGAATCATTCTAGTTTTTATTAAAAAAATACAATTATTCACTTACATTTAATTATTCACTTACTTTGTTAACTAAAAATATTTCAAAGTTTTTTAAATAATTCGGGTTTTCTTTATTTATTATTATTATTTCTATTTACATTACAAATCCATCACGAGCAAACACAACAACCCGCACTCCTTACAGATACGAAACTGAACTCTCTCTGTAAAAGTGTTGAAATAACTACTTTAGGATAATCCTTTTTGTATCCCGGCGCGATTTACTAATTCCCAGTCAAAATATATTTCAAAACTGACCTCTTTTCCGTAAAATGTGGTGCAATAACTAACGTTAGCCCCAAATTTAGGCCTAATTGAGGAATAAGCCTTTTGTAGGACGGGCTAATTAATTCCTAATACCAGTCAAAAGGTGAATTCCAGTTATAGACAAGAATCATTTTTTATTATTATTTTATAGAATATTATTTCAAACTGAAACATGCTGGACGTAAGATCCTTAAGCAGGTTAAGAAGGAATTTTTCCTTACTGTGATTGTCGGGTAGTTTTCCCCCCTAGTCATAAGCTAAACCCACAGGGCTCAGCATGAGCCCCACCCGCAAAGGCAGCAACCCCGCACCCGCTGGTGCGTCCCCGCGTTCCCGCCCGCCGCGGCGCCCGCAGGCGCAATATACCCGTTCCCGCCCGCCGCGGGCGCCGCAGGCGCAATATTCCCGCGCGAATGAAAATATATATATATATTATATATATAATATATATATATATATATATATATTATATATATATATATATTATATATATATATATATATAATATATATATATTGTGTGTCGTGGTGCGAGGTAAAGTCTATGGGTGAGCCTTAAGTGTCTATTGTATGTGCGTTGTGGGAATAAGGAGACATAGTGTTAAATGTGTGTGAAAGTGTAAGTGTAATGTCTATGGTAAGTTGTAACTCTTATAAAGATGAATCATCAAATAGGTGTATCAAACGATGACGCAACAAAGCATGAGTCATCAAAAGAACCATAAAGCTGAGACCAAAGCCAAGTTATTAAATTGAGCCATCAAACGCTAGACATCAAAAAGCATGAGGTATCAAAGTTTGAGGCATCAAAACTGAGCATCAAAGTTGAGGATCAAAACTGAACATCAATTAGCATCAAAAGCTGAGGCATCAAAGTTAGGGATCAAAATATCGAGTGGGTGGTTGCGTATTGTGTGTGTGTATGTGTTGTGTGTGTGTGTGTGTGTGTGTGTGTGTGGTGTGGAGATGGGTGCATGTGTGTTCTAAATAATAATAACAATAGCATTAACAATAAAATTATGTTATAAAAAATAAAAAATAAAATCTTTAATAAATTATGCGCATATGTGTAAGAGTGTGGTGTGGTGTGTGTGTGTTGTGTGTGTTATGTGGCGTTGTGTGTTTGTGTATGTGTTCTAAATAATAATAAAGATAGCATTGAAGTAAATAACACTAAGTATAATAAATAAAATAAAAATAAATGTTTAATAAATATACGCTATATGTGTAAGTGAGTGTGCGTGCTGTGTGTTGTGTGTGTGTTGTGTGTGTGAAATGTGTTGTGTGTGTGGTTGTGTGTATGTGTGTTCTAAATAATAATTCGCGCGGAAATATTGCGGCGGGGGGCCCCGCGGCGGGCGGGGCCTCGCGGAAATATTTCGCCTGCGGGCGCACGCGGCAGGCGCGGACGCGGCGACGCACCAGCGGGTGCGGGGTTGGCTGCCTTTGCGGGTGGGCTCATGCTGAGCCCTGTTGTGGTTAGCTTATGAACTAGGGGGAAAACATTAATCCGACCCATCACAAGTAAGGAAAACATTTCCTTCTTACCGCTTAAAGGATCTTACCGTCCCCATGTTTCAGTTGAAATATATTATAAAAATAATATAACCAAGTAAAAATCTATACTGGAATACCTTTTGACCTGGTATTAGGATTAATTAGCCCGTCTACAAAAATGCTTATCCTAAAATTTAGGCCTAATTTAGGCCTAATATTATGCACCAGCATTTTACAGAAATAAGTCCAGTTTGAAATATATTTGACCTGAATTAGCTAAATCCCCCGGATACAAAAAGGATATCCTAAAAGTAGTATTTCCAACAATTTACAGGAGAGGTCAGTTTCGTATTCTGTAAGGAAGTGCGGTGTTGTGTTTCTCGTGATGGATTGTCAATGTACATAGAAATAATAAAATAATATAATAATAAAGGAAAACCCGAATTATTTAAAAAAACTTTGAATTATTTTTAGTTAACATCGAGTGAATTATATACAATGTAAGAAATAATTGTTATTTTTAAATAAAACTTAGAATATTTTAATAAAATACATGTTATGTTAGCAGAAAGAGGCTTATGTTATTTTTATAACTTATAGCATGGATAAGATGAGTAAACAGTTAAGTCACTAGAACAAAACGGGGCATAAGCTGATGTAGAGCGCGCTAGGGGCTGGCCTTACATGATTTACTGAATTTATTGCTTTAAGGTACGTTAAAATATATGTTTAATAAAATTTCATAAAATTTTAGTAAAAAGTATTTTAAAACTTATAGTTATAAAATTATAAACCAAAAAGTATTAACAGTTAATAATCAATTCTTTGTTCAAAAATAATGATTGATTTATTATAGAAGTTTTAAGAAACTTTGAATAATTTTAGTTATATTTGAATGAGAATATAAATGTACGTGCTTAATTAAAACAAAATGTTTTTAATATAATTATACGTTATGTGTGTAAGTAAATCTGCGTGTGAGTAAATCTGTGTGTGAGTGAAAGTAAATCTGTGTGTGAGTGTGTGTGTGTGTGTGTTGTGCGTGTGTGTGTGTGGTAAGTGTAAATGAAGTTGTCTATGGTTTAAAGTAAGTGTCATAGTAATGTGTTGTATAAGTTCATAGTGAATGTGTGATAAGTTTCATAGTGAATGTGGTATAAGTGTCATAGTGAATGTGTGTTATAAGTGTCATGAGTGAATGTGTGTGTGTGTGTGGTTGTGTGGGTGTGTGTGTGTGGTGTGTGTGTGTGTTCATAAAATATAATAACAATAGGCTGATGTAAATAACACAAAATATAAAAAATAATAAAAATAATAATTAAAAAAATAATAAAAATAAAAATAATTAATAAAAATAATAATAAAAATAAATAAAAAGTATTAAAACAAAATAAAAAACATAATGTAAATAAATATATGAGTTAAAGCAGTAAAACATATGAGTTAAAGCAGTAAACATGATTTAAAGGAGTAAAACATGAGTTGATGCAGTAAAAACAGAAAACAAAAAAAGTATACACGAACCCCCAGGTGTTAGCAACACCTCATTGATTTACTGAATCTGCTTTAGGTATTGGTAATGTTATAAATATTTGATTAAACCAGTAAAACAGTTTAAAACAAAAGCACACTAATCCCCCTAGGTTATGTAACACCTCTATGATTTACTGATTTACGCTTTTAAGTATGTAATTTAATAAATATGTGAGTGTTAAAGCCAGTAAAACATATAAGCAAAGCAGTTAAAACATGATTTAAAGCCAGTTAAAAATGAGTTTTAAAACAGAAAGCAGTAAAACAAAAAAGCATACTAAACCCCCTAGGTGTTAGGTAACCACCTCTATTGATTAACTGATTTACTGCTTTAAGTATAATGTAATAAATATGTGAGTTAAAGAAGGAAAAACATATAAGTTAAAGCAGTTAAACATAGTTAACGCAGTAAAACATGAGTTAAACAACAGTTAAAGCAGTAAAACAAAAGCATAACTAATCCCCCCTAGGTGTTAGGTAACATCTGTATTGCAAATTTACGATTTACCTTTAAGTCTGTAAAGTATAGTTTGTATAAATTTCGTACAATTGTAGTAAAATAAAAATGTTTATATAAGCACTCTGGTTTTTTTCTTCTTACATGCATTTTAAATTATAAATTAAAAAATACTAAGTAAAATATAAAAAATGTCTGTAATGAGTTTTTAGGTTTGCGAGAAATGTTTTAAAAAAATGTTTAAGTCCTAAAAATTAGGGTTGGCTAAAATTGACCCATGGAAGACCAAAATGTTGGTCGTGTTTCATACGTTTTGGTTTGGGGTATAAGTGTAAATAGTGTAAGTGTCTAGTGAGTGTAAGTTCATAGTGACATGGTGTAAGTGTAAGTGTGTGTGTGTGTGTGGTATGTGTGTGTGTTTGTGACCGCTTGTGTATAAGTGTAAATGTAAGTGCTATGGGAAATGCAATTCATAGTAATGTGTGTATAAGTGTCATATGTAATGTGCTGTTATAGTGAATGTATTGTATAAGTGTTCATAGTGAATGTGATGTGTGTGTGTGTGTGTAAAGATAATTGTGTGTAGTGTGTGTTATGTGGTGTGTCCGCGGATGAAATAAGTTAGATAATCCATTACAGGTCATACCTACATGACCTCGTGTTAGCACAGATACCTACCAAAGCTAGCATCAGTTAACCTGGATTGAGCCAACGGGGAGCTAGGGCAGTCGAGGATAGGTGTAGGCTGGGTGTAGGCTAGGTGATTATTCATACGCTAGGTAGGTTAGGTTTAGTTAGTTAGTTAGGTTAGCGTTAGAGAGGTTAGGTCAGGTATAGGTTAGTTAGTTAGGTTAGCGTTAGGTGCAGTTAGCTAGGTGTAGAAGGTATAGGGTATCGCAAGGTCAAGGCCGAAATATCATGGCAAAACAAGTTATATATATATATTATATATATATATATATATATATATATATATATATAATTATATATATATTAATATAATAATATAATATATAATATATATTACTATATATAGCCCATCACAAAAAATATTCATTCAGCAATCGCATAATATACCAACTAGACTAAACCTATTACACAATCGTGAGCGATAATAGGTAAAGCTTAATTAGGTCCCCTAGGTACCCTAGTCTTAGCTTAGACAGGTTAGGATTAAATTTAGGTCACTTAGTTAGTTAGTGTTAAGACCTATGTTAGTAAATCAGGGTAGTATAGGTTAGAGTTCACGTATAAGATACGAGATATGGCAGTCAGGTTACGATAAAGATTAAGGTTTCAAAAGAGATGAACTACCTAAGCGGAGGCTGCGCACAAATAAAATAGAAGATCATCACCGGCAGCAAAGAGCCATATCCAATCGGATGTTCAAACAAGTTAAACCGCCACCAGTATATAATAGGTTATGTATACAAGGCATATATACTGACTAATAGTAATAAAAAACGAATAATATATATATATACACTATAGGAACCCTAGTAAGCAAACGGATATATGAATAATATACAAAATAAGATAATATAAGGTAGTATACGAGTAACGACCTATCACTACACAAAATATAAGCCAACCCAGAATATATATATAAAACCTGAAAACTCATAAGCACGCCAAAATAAAATACATCACGAAACGTAAATAACCTATATATATAAATAACACATATCACAACTAGAAAATAGAATAATAAAGGTATATATAATAGCAAAATAATTAAAAAACACTATAATAACAAATAGTATATATATATATAACAAAAAGATAAGCACCCCTATATACAATAAACAGCACAAAATAAATAATACAAACAATACAAAACAGTTGCTACACTATCACAATACACCTACCTACCCCGTATATATCATATATAATAGTATACTAATATATATATAGAAAACCCTAACACTCAATAAGAAACCCACACTACTATACACTAGAATACAATAAAATATATAATAAGCAAACCTATAACTAATAAATATAAAATCACATAATAAATACATATAAATATATAAGACCTATATACTCCTACTCACACTAACCCAAATATATACCACGTAATAATAAAAAAAACCAACCCTACCGCTATATAATAATCACGTATTAAACTAAATAAACCCTATAAACTTATATATATATGGACAGCTCTCAGATAGCGCATGTGACCTAATTATTAACTGTCGTCCTCACTATTATATACTAAAATTATCTAATTACTTCATCTCATTTCATTATTCACTCACCTTACACCGAAGAAGTCAAAGGTATAATATAAACTACAATAATATATAAAACACAAACTAATAAACCATCACTAATAAGTAATATAATATATACGATAAAATAATAAAGGGTAAATATAAAAATAAAGACAATGTATTATAACAACCACCCACATAGCCAACCAGCAATATTGATATATAATTAATAAAGAGAAGCCGAAAAAAAAAGTTAATAAAAAAATATAAATATACCAATAAAAATATAAAATAAGTATATCCCCTATAATGTGCAAAGATAACAGAGACAAATAAAATTGTAACATTATCACAATAAACAAGACAATAATATCATAATTATAGAGAACCTACATATTAAAATAAAAATAGTAATTATAATACAATATCTTCGAATAAAAGATCAGAAACTTAAATACATTTTCCTGCTACTCTAAATTATAGAAGAATTCAAACTCATATAAACAACTACATGTACAACGTTTAACTAAGATGAAAATATTCACTGGATATTAAACAGACCGCAAATGAAAGTAAATTTTTAAAAGAAAAACATTGAAAGTCTCGTATATAAGTCACACCACGGTTTTTCTCAATTGTAACCTGCCAAATCCCCATATTTGTTAGGATATCCCTATTATTTCCAACGTCCGACGTGAAAGCATCAAATGCTACGCGGCAAATAAGAAAGACTAATTTACCTCACCAGGAACATGGCACCTTATATGATAAATAAAATCCTTTAGTTTTTAAAACCATTAAATACACCAACCCCCCGAATATCCATCAAGTGATACCAAAACTGCAGAAAAGCAGAGTAATAGCCCCAAGTAACCAAAAATTAATGTAAAAATAAAACAAACATATTAAAAATCAATTTTATTTAAAACCAATAGCTAAATATAAATATATAATACATTACTATACCATATATAATAATATATACCATATACCAAAAACAATATTATATGGTATAAGTTTTAAAAGAATACGAAATGTTTAACAGTACGTAAAATAAATTAATAATATGATGCGCCCTATAATACACATCATAAAATGCATCTTAGATACCTTGGTCTTTCTAAACTTTCTACCAGGTTCTCCTTTGCGTGGTCTTTGCTAACGGACAGCCACCACTCCGAGCCCGGAACTTGTCCTAAGAACCACGCTAATTGACGCGACTCTCATCGAACGACTGGCATCGACGATAGAATTAGTGCGCCATTCCAACCTACGAACAGCGACGATGAAATTTTGCGGATTCATTCCCGAACGATGATTAACAAAAACGAATTTATCAAAAAAGAGATTCCTGTAATTAAATATTCACTATCCAATTTCAAATAAAATAAAAAAAAATAATAAAAAATAAAAAAATAAAGAATAAAAAAAATAAAATAAATAGAATTAAAAAATAAAGTATAAAACATAACAACTCTAAAAATAAAAAAAAAAAAAATCAACACATGCTAAAAACTCCAAAAAATAAAGACATAAAAAAAACACACCCCGAATGAAAGTAGCTGAGTAACAAAATACCGTCCACTACTGATTCCAGCGACTCGAACTCAATCGCTCGTTCGAGAGTAGTAAACCAAACGACCGAATGGACCAAACACCACACCAACACACCTCGACAACGCCCCTAACTAATGACCAACTCATATTCTACTCCCTAGAGCGATCAATAATTAATAAGCTACACTACTATACTCAATACTAGACAGATATTACCTTTACACAATTAACCCAATTCTATCATTATGCCTTAAATAAAATATGTTATGCCCAAGGCAAGGTACACTATACTTTACCTATTACCCATAATAGAACATAGTAATACATATACTCTAAGTGCCATATATAAACCCTACTCACAATAATACCAAGAAATAACCTACAATACAAAAAATAAATAAAATAATTAAATAACAAATATAATATAACAATAATAATATATAACAAACTAAAATATATATATAAAAA
Organism: Trachelipus rathkii; assembly: GCA_015478945.1. Classification (NCBI taxonomy): domain Eukaryota; kingdom Metazoa; phylum Arthropoda; class Malacostraca; order Isopoda; family Trachelipodidae; genus Trachelipus; species Trachelipus rathkii. The sequence goes on along the minus strand of JABUQX010118918.1, from coordinate 27,201 downwards.
TAAAATGATATATGAATAACATATACTATACACAACGGCACCTAAACATCAAAACCATAATATAACAAAAACGAAGACGCCACCACCAAACAATAATAAAATCACCTCAAATATACATAATATAACTATACATAATAATACCCTAAATAAATATATAAACACCACAAATAAAAAACACAAAAGTAATAAAAAAAATAAAAAATAACTATATAAAAAAAAAAACAACAAACAAATAACAAATAAAATATATAAACCATATAAAAACTATAAAAAACTAACTACAATAAACGTTATATCTATATATAATATATATAACTACACTATAACAACCTATATCACCCCCTATAACCAATAATAAATATAAAGAATAAAATAACTAATATATAAACAGAGCAACCACTACAATATTCACTAATAAGGATATACATATATAGTATATATATATAACTAGTATATATATATAAATAATGAACACGTATAATTATAGTATATAATATAAATATTTACCTACTAATCACCTATATATATATATATATATAATTATATATATATATATATATATCGGCGCACCAGAATTTTTTTTCTTGTTGAGAAGTTGGAGATTAAATTATATATATAATATTATATATATAATATATAATATATATTATATATATATATACTAACAAACTATACTAATAATTAACCTAACCATATATATATATACTAACCTATATATATATATAAAATATATATATATATATTTCCTCTATTATAAGTATATATATATATATATATATTATATATATTATATATATATATTATATATATATATATATATATTATATATATATATATTATATATATCTATATATATATATATAATATATATATATAATATATATATAGTATAATATATATATATATATATATATATAATATATATATATATATATATATAAATATATATATAAAATTGTGTCATGACAGACCCCACCCACTGCCCCATAGAAGCGCCACACTGGTTAGATAATTCAACTCCATGGGTGGGCCTGTCTATTACATATTTTAAAGTCAAATAAAATTTGAATGCGAAATTAATATTCAGTCAAAAATAAATAAAAAGATGTCCTTACATTATAAATAGTCTTAAAATTACAAAGCGGGAGGATTCGAATAAGATATGGGATAACCTTTTAGAAGGTGTAATGGACGGTAAAGTGGGAAAGTGAAGACGGCGAATGAGTCTAGTTGGACAATCTACGAAATATGTGAACCAGTTACGGGTATGGACGGTTCAAAATTTTCAGATGGAGGGGATTCCCGTGACATAGCTGGCTGTGAGTGATGTTGGTGTGACCAATACGGGAGGCGTGCAAGTATCACCCATGTGGCGCTTTCACCGGTGAGAGGAAGACCACTCACCAATGTTCGGTTTTATATTTTCAAGCTTCTCCCCTCGCTATCACTCGTCCAGCACTCTTGCCAATAAGACCGGAAGCCTGTCGGAGAGCAAGATAATAATCAGTTGATGGGAGGCGACCTTGTCGAATATCATCCGGGATGTACCTAGAATAGCTCCGAAAAGAAGAGGAGGCCATTTTGGCCTCTCTGTTATCGATTTCGTTGCCAGTTACCCCAACATGAGAGGGGATCCAACATAGTATGATTTATTTCTTATGAGAGTGGAGCAGCGAAGAAAATTGTTGCAGCGGATACCATTGTGTTTTTTAAGCGCCTGAAGGGCGTTGAGCGAATCTGAATAAATACATAAGAGTGGTCTTGTTAAGGAATAGAATTCGAGAAAGGCAATCATTATAAAGCCATTAATTCTGCCGTAAAATTGAAGCATGAGGGGCGGGGGTAGAGAGGATGCGGTCAGGAAAGACAGCAGACGCACACACACTGTCCCCTGTTTTAGAGCTGTCAGTAAACACGGGAAAATCCACCGTGATCTGCAGAATGAGACAGAAATGATGCCTTTAACAAGGCGCCGGGGTGGCTAGATTTGGAAGAGAGTCAGAAAACCAGGCAAAATAGTGGAGCAGAGAATAGCCAGGTGTAACCTTCTATCATTAGAGAACGGCAGCACTTTGCAAAGGAATATTGAGAATTATGATGTTATAACTGTGTTGCAAATGGCCATATGCAGATTCTGAGTATCTCCCGCAAGAATCGTGTCAGACAGGCTACATTTGGGTTTGAAAGCCAAAAACTTGTGCACATGAGTATTCCCTCGAAGAAGAGTGCATCACAATCTGAATCAACTTCAAGCTCACCCGGATGAACGATCGAAGCTCAGTGGAGATACGAATCGTCTCTTTTGGATGGATCTAAAAGTGTAGTAAAGAGGGACCTGACCAATATACTATCAGCCAATAGCCAGCTTCGATTCGTTTAGGCGATATAGAGAGGCAAGGAGTTTCGATCAGCACCCCAAGATTTGGAGGCGAGATGTAATAGGTCAAGCACGTGATGACAAATCGTTTTTTAGGCAATTATAAGCGTCATTTACAAATTAGTCCTAGAAATACTTCGTGAATTGCAGAATGGGGAACCATATGAGGTTAGTTCGCGGAAAGTTAGCTTCTTCGATTCACTTTTTCTTAAAAAGTACTGCTGAGGTTTTTGTGGATGAGAATTAGAAGCCATAGAAGTTACCCATTGTGAATATTCTCCAAATAGTTAATTGAAGCTGCCGTTCAAGAAATGCGCAGCCTAGCACCGCCAATATATAGCGCCAGTCATCAACATAGAAAATAACCTCGCTTGGGATAGAAGTAAACGATTCATTAAATCCAGACAAATAGTAATACAATTAGAGCACTACCCTGCGGGAAACACCTTCATCCAGAGAAATGCGTGACATATCAGAAGAACATCAAACCTGGATGGATCTATTTGACAGAAGGCATTTAATGAAAAGAGAGAGCTGTCCTCAGAAACCGAGCGAGTGGAGTTTAAGGATAACTCCGTCTCCACGTTGTGCATAATAGCTTTTTTTTCAAAGTCAGAAAAAGAGACCAAGATACCATCTCCACCAATGTTTGAGAAAAGGCTTTCCCGGATTTCTGGTTCAGTTTACAAGGGATCCGTCGGTCAAACGATTTTTGGGCGGAAACCAAACTGGAAGTTTGAAAAAGCCTGGCGAGTCTCCAGAACATGGACAAAGAGCCTAAACCATTTTCTTCATTAATTTACAAGTATGACAGGTCAGCGAAATTGGTCTTTGGTTGTCCGCCAACTTCGGATCTTTCCCAGGTTTGGGACTAGGGATTACAAAAACTGTCGTCCAAATAGATGGAAAAGAGGAGTCAACCCAGATTCTGTTATACAGGTCCAGCAAAAACGCTGATGCAGAGGGATGAATATGACGGAGCATTATATACGAAATCATATCTGGGCCAAGGGCACCGTCTTTGCAATTCACCAGTGCAGTTTGATGCTCTGCAAGTGTTAAAAGACAGTAATAGGTATGATCTTCCCCTTTTGCTGTTGAAAACTCTGGCGATGCGGTGTTAATTCTCAATTTTTGAAAGGTTTCAGGGTAGCGAAAAGAGCTCGAATGGCTAGCAGAACTATAACCTAATGCTTCTGCAACAGCTGCAGGAGCAGAGATCGTATCGGTTAAACCAGGCTCGTAACGGAGGACTGTGGGTGAAGAATTGTTGGAGCGGCAAGATATTTTCTGTGCAACTTTCCACACTAAAGAAAGAGGAGTTGTGAAGTTAACAGTCGAAGTATAAGTTCGAAAGTATTGTTTGAGTGTTTGGCGATTAATTCGAAGAGATCTCGCAGCAGCTGCTTTAAAGATAATCCTGTTTGAGGTGGTGCAGGTTCTTTTGTATTGCTTGCAGAGTTTTTTCTTCTCCCGGTAAGCTTGTGCACACTCTTCGGAACACCAAGGGGTTGCCGATCGCCTACCTGCGGAAGATTGCGGGATGCAAGCTTCCGCTGCTGTGATGATAACTTGTTGAAAGAAGCTAAAGGCATCTTCAACAGTTGGAAACCGCTTATTGAAGGGGGAGAATTGAATAGCCTGATGAAAAGGAGTCCATTCCGCTCGATCATAACTTCAGCTGGAATTGGGTTTTAACATTGTGCTCGGTGCATGTTCATTTAAGGTCATTGGGTAATGGTCACTGCCGTATAAGTAATCAAAACGGGACCAGGTGAAGCGATTCATAAGAGAATGGGAGCAAAAGGAAATATCTATACAGGAAGAAGTGTGTATTTAAGCGTTCATGTGTAAGGAGTCCTGTGTTAAGGCATCTCAGGGAAAAGGGGGTTAGGAGATCTACAAGGATCTTAGACTTAGACGAGGTGACAGAGTCGCCCCATAAGGGGTGACGAAGGGCGAAGTCTCCCAGCATAACAACCGGAGTGTGGAGCTGCTTAAAAAGGTCGGCTAAGTCAGTCTTAGGAAAATCACTACTGGGAGCCAAGTAGATCGAACAGATAGTGAAATCGATGAGTAAATGAATACGTGCTGCCACTGCATGAAATCTAGTTCGAAGAGGGACTGGAGAATAGGGAATAGACTTATGAATGAGAATTCCTGCGCCTCCTCTATCATTTCACTTCTTTCTATAGAAGTTAGCGGAGAATTGTATTACGACGGTTGGAAGAAGTTGCGATAACAAAGTTGAAGTTCCTGCAAAACAAATGCACTTTGGTGTACATATGTTAATTAGTTGAACAAGTTATTCAAAATTAGAATAG